>LIEC01011756.1:0-134864 GCA_001925005.1 Drosera capensis
AAGCGCCGGCTCGGGATTGACACCGGCCTTTCCCGCCTCCTGCAGCTCGGCTATAAGCAGGAGCTTAAGCGCGATCTCTCGTAATATAGTTATTCCTTTGTTGTCGAATTTTTATATTTTTATGTAGTATTATTATTATTATTATTATTATTATTATTATTTGGATTGTGTTGCATTCTTGCAGGGTGATTGGTAATTTTGCGTTCTGTTTCTCGATCATATCGTCCCTCACATGTGTGACGTTTCTATATGGTAACGGGTTAATGTATGGAGGACCAGTGGTTATGGTATATGGATTTCTTCTCGCTGGTGGTTTCACAATTCTTGTGGGTTTCTCGATGGCTGAGATTTGTTCAGCTTATCCTACCACTGGTGGTCTTTACTATTGGAGCGCTAAGCTAGCTGGACCTGATTGGGCGCCATTTGCCTCTTGGATGACTGGCTGGTAATGGATTTTCATTTGATTAATGCCTAGCTATTGTTTTTCAATCATGTTTGAGGGGAGCAATGAAGATAGCTAGTAGTGTTTATGCACTAATAGATAACTGTTTATATCTGGTTTTGGTTTGCTTCAGTATAGCTAAATTACCTATTTTCATGGCTAGTTAGGGTCCAATGACTCCTGAGAACCGAAAGCAATTGCTTCTTCGTGGAATGTTATTGACCTGTACATTAACTTTTAGGATTTGATTTCAATCTAAAAATGTTCTGTTTTCTGTCAAATCTGTTGCAGGTTCAACGTTGTTCGTCAGGTAGTTTCAAGCAATCCTGCTACGAACCTCCAATGACCAGAAAGATCAGCAAACAAATCAAGCTTCTTTCTAAAAGCAAATTAACATTTTGAACTTGTTGACAGTGGACTGGTACTGCAAGTGGTGATTTTGCTCTAGCACACAGCTTCTTCAAGTGATCATTCTGCTTAGTACAGGAGGGGAAAATGGCGGTGGATATGAGGCATCAAAATATCTTGTCCTATCCTTCCATGGCGGCCTTCTACTTTTGCATGCTACAATTAACAGTCTTGATATTTCATGGTTATCAATCTTCGGACAGCTTGGCGCCGTTTGCAATGTTGTTGGTACGAGGACTTTACCATATCCTCAGTCCTAGTTGCGTGCGGTAGATAAATCTTTCCACGCACTTGTTATGCAACATTTGATTTGGATGTATTTTTTTCAGGTGTTTTCGTCCTCATGATTGTCATCCCTCTGGTTGCCAAGGAGAATGCTACTCCAAACTTCGTTTTTACGCACTTTCACGCTGACAAATATTGAAAGTAAATTATACATATTTGCTATTGGACTTCTTATCAGCCAGTACACCCTTGCCGGTTATGATGCATCCGGCCATTTGTTATGTAGTGTTACGGCAAATTGGCTACTTTCATATAGTTTAATACTAGTTTGTGCATCCGTGCAGTTATACACGAAATAAATATAAATGGATTTGACTACTGTCAGTTTGTGAAGACGATAGAAATAAAAAGCTAACCTAAAATTTGATGGGATTTTAACTTTTTTTTTTTTGAAAGATATGTATTTTGTAGTAAAATATATTAAGAATTTTTCAACTTGTACTATACTTATTTGACTCCAGGAAAGGTATGACTACATGACTTGATTAAAAATAAATCTGACGGGTGATTTGCTTTATAAAAATAAATAATTAAATCTAAAATATCCAAAAAAAAAAGAAGGTACAAACCCCTTATACTTCATTTAGTATATAATATAGATTCTCAAATGGACTTACGTTTTCTGCTGCCACATAATGGGCAATGGTTTTTCATAATGGTTTTCCTTCAAAACTTCTTGTCTTTTATTTCTTTTTTCCGTAGCTAAATTTGATTTCGTTCTTTCAGCTGTTCTGGGGTGCACTGATGGTTTAGGCTCTTTCATCCTTGTTACCTGTTTGGAAGTTTTAGAACCTGACCATTTAGTCTTTGCCTTTTTGTGAATCTTCCATCCACAGACGAAGGAAACCAAGAATTCAGATAAGAATGGACCGGTAGGGATGCTATATGGGATAGGCATATCCATAATCGTGGGTTGGGCATACATCATTGGTAACACTTTCTCTGTTACCAATGTTCCTTACCTCATGAGTCCCGACAATGACGCTGGTGGCTATGTGGCTGCCGAAATATTTACCCGGCTTTTAAAGATAGATATGGTTCTGGAGTTGGAGGTATATTTTGTCTCATAATTGTTGCTGTGACTGCATTTTTTGTGTGTTGAGCGCAATCACCAGCAATTCCAGGCGAGTCTCTTAGTTATCAAAATATTCAATCTCGTCTACATTCTTTCATCAGATGTCAACAGAATTCTCAGTTTTTTCTCTCCTTCCCTGGCTCATAGGCTGGCATATGCATTCTCCAGAGACGGAGCCATGCTATTCTCATCATTTTGGCATAAGGTGAATAAACAGGAAGTTCCTGTCAACGCAGTGTGGGGATCTGCTTTCATTGCGTTTTGCCTAGCACTCAGGGTATGCTGTTCACACCGATGTTCACTCTTATGGTAATATTGTTATCCTCCTCGTATGTGAAGGGACATTTGCCTCATGGACAAGTTTTACTCTTTCGCTGCAGTCTCTCAAAAGCGTTTATGGATTGCCAATATTCTTCAGGGTGACTTTAGCCCGCAAATCGTTCATTCCAGGACCTTTCAATTTGGGACGCTACGGAGTCATCATTGGTTGCATAGCTGTTCTTTGGGTGATAACTATCTCGGTCATCTTCTCGTTGCCAACCGCATATCCCACTACTGTGGAAACACTCAACTACACACCCGTTGCAGTTGGTGGCGTTTTGCTACTCACAACTTCTTCATGGATTTTCCCACCCCCCACATGATAAATCGCTCAACTAACTCCTCCAAGAAAAGAAAAGGTTAAGGGATCAAAACCTGTTGAATGCGGAGCTACTTTGTGATGGTGAGTCCGTCAACGAAAGCTGGCTTAAAAAATCCTCCGGGTTTGCGGGCTATTCTGTTAACCAAAAGGAAATCCTTCAGGATTTCTTTTAAAAAAAAACTTCTTCATGGATTTTGAGCGCCAGGCACTGGTTTCACGGCCCTATTAGAAACATAGATACATGATCGGCATTGTTAAATGCTTTGATGTATTGCCTCATTCTCAGCATTGTTTAATGCTTAGATGCATTGTCATCGTGAAGCTGCATATCAGAGTGAGGTCTCAGATTGAGCAATCAGGTCGGGAATTTAGACATACTCGCTAGTAATATACATAAACCATGAACATTTTTTTAATATTTTGAGCACTTCCAATGAAATTCTATCATGGTGTCATTTATACATATTATACATTCAGAGACCTATCCCCATGATATGTCATGGAATGCCATCGCATGGTATGACATGTATCAATATTTAAAATAATCAATTCAACTGTTATTGATGAATTCAATAGTAATTTCATTTTCAATTTGTTTAATGATCAAACATCAATAATTATGGAAAAAAAAAAATCTTTTCAATATTTCTGCTGTTGTAGCTTATAGATATTATTAAGGGGGAAAAAAGCTACATTAAAATCAGCCTTTGCAGTTTCCTCACAAATTTTTAAAAAATACACTATTTTAAAACTGTTAAATTTTGAATTTTAGAAAAGATCAGTTCATTGTTTAAATTCCTGAGGGTTGCAGTCACTATTGAATGTAGTTGCTGCATCCCACAACTTCTATTATTAAACCCTTTATATATGTTATAACCAAAAAAATATGTGTATTAATATTTTTATCATTGGGTTAACTATTATGAGAAAATGATACGTTTGAAAATATTTTATTATAAAAATATCAAAATTTTTTGTAAAAAAAATAGAATTTTTTTTATATCACTCACTGTAACTACTTAATTTGGTTCATGGAGTGATATAATTAATTTGAAAACTATCATCATTTTAATAAAGAAGAAAAAATAGAGTAAAAATAAGAACAAAAAAAATGATTTTATAAGAATTTTATGAGATGCTATTTTGAGAATATCCTGATAATTTCATACAAATTATTTGATAGAAGACATATACATTCATATAATTATATTGTTTTTCCTTTTTTAATATAATAAAACCAAAGATAAAATAACAATTACAAAAACATACATGTACGTGCATTTCTTTTCTTCGGTTACTGAAACAGCAGAACAATAACTCGTAGGCTAAAGCATTGCTGCAGGTGAAGAGTTACCTATTGTGGTTTTTTGGGTAATGTAAAGAGCTATCTCTTCCAACGGTTTATTCTTTATTTCCAAATAGAAAAAAATCGTTTCCGAACAGATGTTCCCATTTCTTTAGAGCTCATTTACACGATGGCTTCGCTCTTAGTGTGGTGAGTATCCCGTCAGGATCTGTCATAACTCATCGCACTCTAGAGATTTTCCTGCAAGGTCATTCCGACACCATGTCTTCATATATTCAAAATATGATCTTCATATGAAGTAAGAATCATATTAATCAAGGAATAAGATCCTCTATTGTTCCAAAACGGCAGAAAAAAATTTACAAATATCCCACCCTTTGGATCAACAACAGCACGGGATTGTGATTCTATTCATTGGTCATTACAAGCTAACGGCTTTCAGATGATGGTAGTGATTCAGCAAGGCCATTCCGACATCATTAGTCTTTGTGTATCCAAATATGATCTTCATATGAAACAAGAATCATATTCATTAGAAAATAAGATTATCTGTTGTTCAAAATGATCGGAAAAAAAATTACAAGAGATTGCACCCTTTAGATTAACAACAGCACATGAATTTGGGATAGCACAGGATCGTGACTCTATTCATCGGTCATTACAGGCCACGGGTTTTCGGGTGATGGTAGTGATGCTTGTTTGTCACAAGTCCTCCACAGAAGCTCCGTATAGTTGTTCTTTCTCCATCGCAACACAGTCATTAGTTAACATCTTTCAATCAAGAAGAAGATAAATCAACTGTACATTTGACCATATGTTAAAAGTTGAAATGTTTTCCCATCCCAATTGATTACTGTTTTATTAAAGCTCGTGTAAACCATTGGAGAAAATAAAAACCCCTTTGCCTCGATCACGTATTCACATGCATCGTCATACTGTGCATCATTTCACACAGGAACAACACGTTTTCTTTTTCAAATATGAACCTTTTGCTTTCAATGTGCAAAAATGAACTTTAAAAAAAAAAACATGTTTAAAATTTGCCAAAAAAGAATTGAAGAAATCAAACACCAAATAGTACCTTTTTCAAGAGGAAAAATCCACTTCAATTTTCTTCCAATAAAGCAATATTTATGATCCTCAGGTCCCTCTTCTCACTAAAGCAAATAACCGAAAGCAGCATCATAGAGAGCTATATATATATACATATAACATCCTCAAACAGATCAAGCCACGAGAACAAAAACAACACAGAAGCATTCCAATCCTGTCAAAAGGCAAGATGTCGAGCTCGTCGTTAGCGATGACTAGTAAAAAAACTACATTCTCACAGAGATGTAATCTCTTGAGCCAGTACCTGAAAGAGAAGAGGTCTTTCCAGGATCAGTTAAGCATCAAGCTGCAGAGAGAACCCACCATGAACCTGTTTCCCCAGGAAGCTGGATTCGGATGCTCGGACGAGTCCACGAGCAGACCAACTGTGAGCAGTCCGACCCAGATGACAATATTCTACCGTGGCCAAGTCATTGTGATCAATGATTTGCCCACCAAAACAGCCGAAGAGATCATGGACCTCGCCGCTCAGCACAGCTCCAAGAACTTGCCTAGCACAACAAACGCAAAGGCGGCTGCTGATGATCTTAATAGCTGTATAGTTTCTGTGGCGGGCAAAGAGGATGCTTGCATGATCAACAACGATGAAATGAAGGATTCGGATATGCCTATCGCAAGGAGAGGTTCTCTTCGAAGGTTCTTAGAGAAAAGGAAAGATAGGAGTGGAGCCAGGGCAGCTCCATACAGATTAAGTGATCATGTATCAAGAAACTCAACTTTCAAGTCTCCAGCTCAAAGTAGTGAGAATTTGCCGTGGCTTGGTTTAGGAAGTCAGAATTCGATTGAGCTTCAGCTTCAATTGTGATTGATGATCAAGAATTTGTTTGGCGGCAGACAAGTCTCTTACCTGCATCAACACTAGGAGAAATATTTACTTGCATTTGAAATTTGTAATTAGATGAGTCTATTGGCTTTCATTTTGTTGATTTTTTCCTCATACTCAAGAAAGCACTTTGAATCAGATACTTCTCTTATTAGACAGGTAATGAATCAAGCCATCAGGATAACAAATAAGTGCTGGAATGATCATAATTGCCATTGAAGTTATCAACATAGTGTAAGAAAAGGTGTAGGTGCAGGATTCAGTGATTCACCAAACTGATAAACATGAACTACATAGGACGGTAAAACGATGATGCAGCCTAATGCAAGAGATATCGAATCCTATCTAGTTGTATTTTATCCAAACTTCTTATGATAAATCGTCTGCGCGATATGTGACCAGAACAGTTAAACAAAATGATAGGATTGAGGCTTGTCAATAGCTCATCTCAACGCAGGAATACTGTTCCTATCAAGTACGATCACATTTTAATAACACCACGTTGGTTCAAGGTACCACAACCATCGCTGGAGCCATCAGGATCCCCAGGTCCCTTTGCGATTTTTGAGAGGTCGAATACATCAAGCTCACAAGAGGCATCTCTTTCGGGCTCATGGTAGGGGCTTCAAAGCCCTATATTAGGAAACTTATAACGCCTATCGGTGTAAGAAACCTCGTGGATTAACATCTAAAATATAAATTAAGCAGCTTATTTTGGACACACAGAACAGACTATGTACATAGCTTGAGTTACTGTATAAAAAAGTGTAATAGGAATGCTGGTGCGACACCAACATGATGAATTATACAATACTTCTTTCGTCCCAAATTAATTAAATATTTTTAATTAATTAGTCCCAATAAAATTATAATATATATTTTTTATAATAAATTTATATTAATATAATTCAAATTAAAAATTTCATATAAATTTAATATATATATAATCTCACGTTGAATTAAACCTTGGTAATTAGTTTAGGAGGGAAGTAAATCGTGTTTCCCATCGCTGGTCCATGGACCATGGGCCAAAGCCCAAAAGGCCAAGTATTCCCTTTCCACAAACAAGCCCATGGGAGGCCCAGTACTTGTGGTGGTTAAGGATATGTTTTGCGGTTTGAGATTAGTATACCATACATAAGGCTCTTCCACAAACAAGCAAAGATTAATTAAAACAACTAAACCAAATATAGCAACCAGCAAGCTGATTAAACTCGTTAAGTTTAAGATTAAGAAAACATGAGAGACTATAATGCATTTTCTCAGTTTAAAAAAATTATCATTAAAAAAATTACAGATCCAGAGAATCTATTAGAATATAGATCACTATATTTTCTCATCTCTCGTGATCGTTATAGTAAACATCATGATCCACTTAATAATTTTTATTTTTTTAAGATTCATAAAAAATCAACACATAAATTATCGTGACTAATAAAAATATTATATTTAATTCAAAATGAATGAAATATTAATAACGTGTCCAACCTTATCGAATTCGAGAAATCCATAAAGTAACTAAAACTTAAACAATAATGTATAGGGTCAACACAAGATAGCGCATAACGTCACCTCCAAAAAAAAACGCCAAGACGAATTAGGACGAAATTGACGAGGGCATCGATGATCGAATCCTGGATTATCGGATTAACGGAATCGGAATACGGAAACGAGCCTCTCAACGACCTCGACGGGTCGCACACCACAGAAGGAGAAAAGGTAGATCTCGACGCAAAACGTCGTCGTCTCCAGCTTTCCACATCTGCAGTAAATGAAAAGACGGAGAGAGGAGCAGCCACGCGCGGATTCTTGTAGGCCCTTGACCCAACATCGAAGTGACGGGATCACGCAAACGTCGCCATCTCACTTTTCCGAACCATTTCTTTACTCCTTCGTCCCTATTCTAAATTAAGTGAAACTTTTTTCCATTTCAATCTTTCTAATCGGATTAAATTAATTTTTATTTACTTTTAAAAAAATGTTTTTTATTTTAAATATTTTATTTAGAATTTATCAAAATATAATTATTTTATATTTTTTCATCTCAATAAAATAACGATATGTTAACTTGACATGTTTATTAATAAACTTATTGACTTTACATAGTTTGTTTAAAATATCTTTTTGGATTATTGGAGGTGTGAGTATGAATTGTGAGTGATTATAATAAGAATGAGTAAAAATTACTCTATCAATATCAAATTAATTGAAATATTTAATAGAATATGATTACTAACGGTTTTATAAGCTATTTTATTTATAATATAGTTAGATATTGTTTTGAGCTTTTTTAAAATTGACATTCAAATTGTTTGATACTTTTTAATCTTCAGCATAAGTATTAATAGTGTGACATAAAATCTAATTATTAACTATAGATTAATTTTTTCATATTTTTGGTATATTATATAACCATTATAAAATATTATTTAATTATAAATTTTGACAATTTTGTATAAATATGCGAGTGTGTATATATACTCGTATATAATGGATACATAGATCGATAATAGATAAGATTAGATATCATTATATATGTACCTTTTCAAAAAAAATTAAAGATTACATTAAATATATATATATAATGTTAGATTATACTAGCCTTTTTTTTTTTTATATAATTTTCATTTTTCATTTTGATATTTTTCTATATTCGACGTGGTTCGACGTCAAAGAAAATTATATTATTTGATATATATTAGAATAGATTTTATTTTATTTTTTGTTTAATGGTTGATTAGATTTTTTTTTAACTTTTAAAATTTTAGTTTGTTTTTTTAATTAGATGGTTTGAGAAATTTATACACAAGAATTTACTCAGATTGGATATTATATTATGTGTAAAGGTTAATTTGATTTTTTAATCTTTTAAAAATTTTGGTTTTTTTAATTAGTTTGTGGAATATTATGGTTGAGAATTTATGTGATTAGATATTATTATATGCTTGATAATTTGTTTTTTTTTTTAATTAGATGATTGACCGTTTGTCAATCTGATGGTTTGATATAAAAGTGATTCGACACCAAAAAATATTGTGCAATTAGAAACTTCATTCGTCTCATTATAATTATAATTTTTATTTTATGCACGTAAATATAGATTTATTTATTTTTCATTCTCAATTCAAATTCTCAACTACACAATCTTTCTCCTTCATTTTCTTTAATTTCTAACCACACAAATATTTTTTAATAAAAACGTTAAATATAATTTGAAATGAAACAAAATGAGGAAACGATCTAATTATTTTGGGAGGAAGATAATATTATATTATATTAGATTTTTCTTCTCTCAAACAAAAAATTCATTATTTACTAACTTAATTCAATGACAGATAAAATTTCGTATTGGATTAAAACAATCGTGAGTTTTGTTGATAATCTTGATGACACAAGCAGTTAATATGATGTGAATTGTGATGTCGTTGGGCTATGCAGAAGCAGATTAATGGCCGCCGGCTTCAGTTTCGCCGGCAAAGGGGAGTTAATGGGCCGGCCAGGTCGACATCGGGGCGGATAGGACGAATGGAATAGAGGATCGGGATACGATTAATATTTTGATTTGATGGGAGGTAAGCAAAAATCCCATTTTTTTATGCCTATAAAAAGAATTTGCCAACATGTGTATAATGGCAAGGCATGCAATTAATGGAGAAATTGGTTAGGGTGGTACTGTTTTGATTTTGAATTAGGAAAAGGATTACGGTATATGAAAGACTGTACTCAACAATTATCTCGACATCATGTTACAGAGAAATCTATAATAGTTCAGGAATAATGCATGCTCAATGAAAGTAATTCAGGTCAAAGTTTCATTACCCAAGTGCTGTGTTGAGTACAGCAATCTGTTTCTCATACGTCTCTTTCCGAATCAGCTCCAAATATTTTTTCCCATTGTGTTTTCATTTTTTCTGGACTTTAAACTCTCAATATGTGAACTGCAACCAAAAACTGAAATGAGCTGTACAAAATCTGGGAACAGCTGCCAAAAATAAATAAAGAAAGCAATGCCCAAAAAAGAAAGCCAAAAAAAGAGGGAAAAAGGCATCACAAAAAAGAAGAGAATCCCCTCTTCAAAGTCACCTTCAAGAATCTCATCCTGGCAGAGATAGATCAAGCAAGCAGCCATCAACCCAGCTGCAAGCAGGCACTCTAAAAAATAGCTTCTCCATCACACGTCACTTCTCCTTCTCCTCCACCTCCAGCTACATCTACGTAGCTAGCTCATCTGATCTCACATCTCATTTATACTCCCATTGTCTCCCATGTTTCTCATTCCCCTGAATCATTCAATCTTCTTCAGCAAGATGGCTCATGAGCAGAGCATAACGGCAGCTTCCGGTGATGGTGGTTGTTGGAGACGGCGGCGGCGGCGGCGGCGGAGGAGGGCACGGGTTTTCGAAGGGTAAGCATGAATGGAGAAGAAGATAAAAATGCTTTGCGACAGCGCTGAAACTCCTCAAGTTCTTGCTCTGCTTCATCAACTTCTTGTGAGGCAGAGTAGGGCGAGGAGAGCGGCATTGTTGCACGGCGGGGGAATTGAGTGTAGCGGTCCGATTTCTTTTTCCTTTTCTATGCTAAGGTTTCAACTTCTTTTCAATGTAATGCTTTTTCTTTTTCTTTTTCTTTTTCTTAATTTGTTTGTGATTATGATGCTGAACTTGGTCTATCTGCGATGGATCGGGTGGAGAACCATTTTGTCCTGCGATGTAATAGTAGACGAATACGAGCTTCAAAGCTGTTACATTTTGTAATTCTCTTTCACCACAAAAAAAAAAAAAAAAAAGAGGCTCTGGCTACAAAGTATTATAGTCCCTGAACAAGGGAAGCGTGACGATTAAACAATGATTAAAAATAATTCTCATAAAAAGGTTTCTCGTTAATTGAAATTGACGATCAATTTATAATTTTAATTGTAGACTTAGCGATTAAACTAAAAAATGGTCTCTAAAATTAGAGATCAAACACGCTGTTTGGTCTTCTAAATTTGACCACTAAAATCATAATTTAGTTGCAAACTTAACAATTAGATAAACCTTTAGTTGTCAAATTTAGCGATCAATTTTTTATGTTAATCGCTAAATTGAGATGACTAAACGGTGTGAATTTTACAAAGAAGGTCATGCTTAGTCATCAAAATTCTGACTAATTTGATATGTTGGTCGTAATTTTAGCGATTAATTTTTTATGTTAGTCGCTAAATTAAGATTATTAAATGTAGTGAATTTTACGATGAATGTCATATTTAATCGTCAAAATTATGACTAAATTGATATGTTGGTCGTAATTTTTGCGACTAAATTAATAATTTGGTATCTCATTTTGTCGACTAATTTTAACATTTGGTCTCTAAAATTGACTACTATGTTTGTTTTTAGTCATCATATATGTTTCTCAAATTGACAAACAACTCATTTTCTGTAATACTTCCCATTGTTACAAACAATTAACCTAGATTCGAATTCGAAACGTTGTGAAACGTTTCGCCGTCATGATACATTTCTCGAAATCAAACGAAATTCCATTGAAGTGTCCAATATCCAAATATATAAAGACTATTCATATCTCAAATCCAAACAAATCGTCAATCTCCTCTTCCGATGTTTTTAACACTTGGAACTTGTGTGATTTTGCAAACAATGTACGCATCAATGTTAAAGCAATATGCTATGAAAATAAACAAATAATTTGTGTCGAATGATAATAACATATAAATGTAGCTTTGATGCAAATGTAAATCACTAGTATTTATAATTGACTGTACTATTTTGAAAACAATGTACGCATCAATGTTAAAGCAATATGTTATGAAAATAAGCAAATAATTTGTGTCGAATGATAATAACATAATAATGCAGCTTTGATGCAAATGTAAATCACTAGTCTTTATAATTGACTGTACTATCGGATTATGTTGGCATCGGTCATGAAACACCTCACGTGTTTGGCACACAAGAATAGAGTTGGATACCATCAAAATAAATACACAAAAAAAAAAAAAAAAAAAAACACCGCAACAATAACGGACTACAACAATGTTATAATAAGATAGTCCACAATACAGGATGACTTGAATAAATCGACGAGCTTCTTTTTTGATAGCAATCCATTAAATAACGACGGCATACAAAAAATCAGTATTAGCTAACTTGGAGTAGTAACTATAAAATGAAACAAACTGTAACTATTTCTCCACAAACCCATGATGTGAAGCGAATCAACCAAAATCAACAAACACAAGAATTTACAGTACTAATCTAAGATGAGCTAAATCGAAGTAGTAACTGCAAATTTGAAACGGTACAGATAAGCACCCTGTACCTCCAATTTGTTAAGAAATGAGGAATATAATCATCTCACGTAAGGTCCTGCTGGGGGCTTCCGTGACTGCTACAAACCAGGGTCGAAATAGCTTAACAGGACCTTATGAGGAAACCAGGTATCATTAATAATGAGTAAACATTGCAGCTATTTCCTATATTCCAGGAGATCACTCATCCCCGAATTGTCATATACGAAGCAAAATTTACTGGCGAGTTCTGACTATCCTATATAACAGAAAAGCATTAGCTAGGTATTACCTTATTACACATATAATCTCCAGCTATTCCTTATCTAAAATCTATTTAAAATGGACGACTTGAACTACAATTAGGACCAACTAATTGATGTTTCTCTAACAGTGTAGTCATTACAGTCAATTCATTCTTACGAGACATTCAATTTTACTGACTGGTTCCTTTCTTCGAATTCCCAATTGAAATGATGGCAACAACTTAATCAAGTAAGAAAGCCAAATCCTACCTAAGTTCCCAGAACACTACCAAGTTCACTTAACCAAAAACAACGATCACAGCAAACACAATATTGTCGAAATCTTAATCACAAAAATCTATAGATCGCCAAACGAATCGAACAATCAAAAAATCCCGAAATCATTTCATTTCATAAGAAAAGCGAACATGTCTCATCTCTCACAACAGAATAAGCCTAAAAATAAAAAAAAATGAACCCAATCGTACTAATCTGGTTAAACCAACAAACCAAAAGTGAAAAAAAGCAGCAGATCTCCAAAAATCAACAATCAAATTCAAATTTCTGTAGACATAGAAAGCAGAAAAACAAGAATGCGAATTGAGAGTTTTATGAAAAAAGAGCTGACCACCATAGCTACGGCGAGACAAGACTGCTGCTGTTCACAGAATGAGGATTAGGGTTTTATTTCCTCAATTCGAGATTAGAGATATGGAGAGAAATCGAATCGCATGGCCGGAATTGAAGACGATGATGACGGGCCAAAACGGGAAATGGAGGTGAAAGGTGAAGGCTGACTGATGGAATGGTGGTGCCTCGGTGAAATGAGGATCCTTTTCATTCGTCCTTAATTTTGATGGCGACTAACTACAAATTTTAGTCGCAAATCTAGCGACCAACATTACAAATTAGTCGTCAAAAAGAACGATTATGTTCTACAATAATCGTAAAAATATTTCTGATTTTTTTTTAAAAAAAACAGGATCAAAATTATTGACGATTAATTGTAAATATTAATCGTCAAATTTGAGATCAAAAACTGGATTTATTCGATGGAAATTATGTTTAATCATTAAAATAAAAAAGACAATCAATATTAATGACCAAAATGGTTTCTGTCTCCAAAAGAACGACTTAACACAATACCGTTAGTCCTTGATCCAGTTTTTTTGTAGTGTTTGTTTATTGTCCAGTGCTGTCGAATTTTAGGGTCTCTTGTGTAATCGACGACTCGAAATCAGATGTTTAATGGTTTAGTTATCAAAACTCTGTTCTTCCTTTCCTAAGTTTTTCCTCCTTGAACTTCGTTTATGAATAATGACAAAGTCCGATTATAATCTCATAGAAAAATGTGTAGGATATGTAAGAGGTGGTTATTTTTCACTTTTCCTATTGACGTGGAGGATTAATTAAAAAGATCGATAAATCAAACACGAGGTTAATGTTTTGGATTTAAGACGGGTTCAAATCATGATATATGTGTGTGACAGAGTACGTGCATTAAACTAGGAAAGCATTTTGTCTAAAAGCCTTCCTGGCCGTGTGTGGCTACTTGATCTCTTGCAACTTTACAGTGAATTATTGACTGATACATGCTTTCTGCAAATTCTTCTATCCTCATCAATGGAGGAAGACCATTGTTGGGAAGGGGTACTACTCTGTCTTCTCTCTGCACTCACTTAAATTAAAGGTTAGTGGTGAGGAACCAAATTGAAAGAGGGCCGGGAAGTGAAAGTGGTTATTCTCGTCATTCATCCTTTTCTTATCCTGGATCGTTTGTTTAATCGTTCTTATTGTCATCTGTACTTTGTCAGCAGCTCTACGATTCAGAACTTCTTGTAATCCGCCACTGGTCATTCTTGAATGAAGAAAGCATTGCAACATTTTGCTGAGGTTATAAATCTAGCCGTGAAATGTTATGCTTAGGGCCATCGTGACAGTGTCTTCGATTTGCTGTGTGTGTTAGATTATGATCATTCTGACATCCTTATACATTGATACAAGCCTAAAGCCCCTTGGCAGATGGCTAATGCTGCAAGTGTTTCATCCGAGCATGGAAGTGAATCTCTAATGGAAATACAGCTGGGTCGTGTACTGTGAATAAACTTGCTAGGATGGTACTGTACACTGCGGCTAGTTCGATAAACATAAACGTGAGTATCCAATCCATTATAATTGGCATGGAAGTCCTCTGATTAGGGTATGGTTTTCATATTGGTACACACATTGGGAAGAGAACTGTACCAAAAAGGATAAGTGTTTGTTGGGAATGTTAGAAGCAAGGAGGACATGGAATTCAATATATTCTACCTGTATAGACTGCACCGTGATTCACCCCTACTATTATGATGGCAATAAGAGCCTCCTATCATGTCGCTCTACATGCAAGAGCTACTTGATATGTTGCTTAAATAGTGGATTGATAATTACAAATCATCATACAAGGTTTCGTCTTAGTTGTCTTCCCATTTTGCGTACAAATTCACCCCAACTTATGAGATTTGTGGCATTTCATACCTTACACATATAATGTTTTTCTTCTTCTTTTTTTTTTTGGGGTGACATTTCACACGTTGTCTTATGATATTAGTTTCCAAACAATTGGACACTCTACCTTGTGCAGCACATCTCATATCTGAGATGTTCTAGCGTTCTTCAAGTACAGAGAGGCAGCACAACGGGCCATCTGAAATGGGCCCATTTAAATCAATAGAATTCTTCATGAACTGGACTTGATTTGGCCTGGACATAGTCAAAGTCGAACAAGCCCAGAGTTCTTTGTTTCCAAAGTTTGCAGTCATTTTGTTCTGTTCATTATCGGAATAATTGAGTAGTTGTTGTTATGGTTGATCAGATGCAAAAACAACATTGTATGTTCTGATAAGGTTTATGGTCCGATTTTGGTAAAGTTATAAGAATTTCACTTTGTTTTAATTTTGGACAAGCAACGATAAAATCAGAAGATCCAAACAACAAATTGTGCCGTCCATGAATCATTCATAGGGGAAAAATGGACGGAAATTTCAATACTAACCTAAGAACGCCCCATCGATTCTCGTTCAAATGGGAAAAAAGGATATAGCGCAAGTTGGTGTTTGATTGGTATAAATGTTGCAAGTTGCGTGTATGGTGGACAATCGATCCAAAGGAGAAGCATCTCAAGCCACACGTCTCATTTTCATCTAACAAGTTGTCGAGTTTAGTCAATTCTTTTGCCTAACGTATCGTCCTTGCTAGTAACACTATCAACGTCCATCTCTTTGATATAACATCTCCATATCGCCACCAACTTGTTTTCCCAAATACGTACGACACATGCTACGGGTGGAAATAGGTAACGCCGTTTTACAATGACACAGTTCTCGTCGAATAGCCCCTGTGGTGATCGGGATTATCATGATTGTTGATGTTGCTAACGTTAATACTATGATCAATATCTTGATTCTGAATGTATAATCCGCAAAGTTTTGAATGTTAAAATAATTTTGAATAGTCCGATGTGGTGTAAATGAGCTGTTTTATGGTACCAAAACCATAAAGCTTTCTAGCATGAAGGTGTTGCTTAGCTTATAGCAACAGATGATTTCGGTGGAAGAAAGTCCAAGACGGGTGTGTTATAATAGTGCACGTGGTTATAATTGAATAGTGTTAAGCTACTAATTCCCATTCTATATGCTACTAATACGAAACATAGTTGTGCTAGTATTATCTTTTGTTTGTCCCAAACAAGGGGAAGTGGGAGATAAGGTACTTGTTTATATCGGCCGACACATATTTTGCTTCGTGATATCATAGATACTTGTCTTAGTTAAAAAATATAATAAAAAATGTTGATTCTCCTCTTTCCAATGTTTCATAGGAACTCATCACTCGAAATTTTTAATCGACCAAACAGTAAATGCTCGAGAAAACAACACACAATTAGCATTTGTTAATTCCAGGGTTACATCATCGATCGGGGTGAGCAGGGACAAAAACTAACATCGGAAAAATCCCAAACCCGAAAACGCCCCTTCGCAGATGCAAAAAGCCACAAACAACCACAAAAAAAAAAAAAAAAAAACACGAAAGAAAGAAACATGAGCTGAGCAACAGCAAAATTCATCGTCATCATCGAACCGGACCGGTTCGATCAAAAATTACCGAACCAACCGACCAGTCGACCGCCGCCACGGTCCACGCGCATCTCCGATCTCACGCGCTTACAGTAATCGGGCTCGATCGGAGACCTGCACAGGGGGCAGTTGAAATTCAAGTGCCGGAGCCAGCCGTCGAGGCATCGGGCGTGGAACACGTGTCGGCAATCCAGGCTCCGGATTCGCTCGCTTTTCCTCATCTTGCTCAGACACACCACGCACTCATCCCCACAGCATCGAGGCGGCCTCTCATCACCATCATCACCGACATCGTCGTCATCGCCGTGGTCATCGGTGTCGTCGTCATCGGAAAACAAGGATGAGGACTGGGGAGGGGAGTAGTTGTCAGAGGAGGGGAAGAGGGAGCGGAGATGAGCGACGAGGGAGGCGACGAGGGAGAGTAGGAGGAGAGGGATGGAGTCTGAGGAGACGACGTCGTTTAATTGGCTGTGCAGTCCCATTGATATCGCGTTGTGCGTTGTGTTGTTGTTTCCGGTGTAGGGGAAATATATAGAGCCGAGGTGAGGGGGTAGGATGGGGAGAGGGAGGGGAATATATACGTGGGAAAGGGGAGAAGAAGACAGGTAGAGTCAGTTGCAGAGATGTCAGAAGGAGAGATGGTGCGGTGGTGGCGAAAGAGGAGGGGATTGGTTGTGAAGGGAAAGAGAAAGGCAAAGACCATGTGATTTGTGGGTTGGTCCACCCCGTTTTCACATGCCTATGTTCAATTTTCACAATCCAAACATTTTTTCAGTTCAAAAAATTGAGCAAGACATGCTATGACATCCTACATAATCATTTAGATTAAAGGGTCAGAAATTCCTCTCGTTCATGTAGTTATTGTTCAGGGAACTAGATACACTCCAATCTCCCCCTGGTCATATATCCAATCAAATCAAACTGTTTCATTTATTAAATAATATGATACACATGATGCGAGGAAAAAGAAAAAAAGAAAAGAAAAAGAATATGATAACCTGAGCCATGAGGATAATCAACCATATGATCTTGTTTAGGGTAGTGGAGATTAAATTTATTACCTACACATTGCACCTAGATAGCACATATGATATTTTAGAATAGATATCTAAGGTAATCAAACAAGTCTTCGCATAATCTTTTAGCCCGGAGAGAGTTTAGGCAGAGGGGCATTTAAGTAGTTTGTTTTTTTAGTTCAAGGTAAAAGATGTCTCTATGTAAATGCATCCGATCACTAAACCATTTAGCAACGTTAAAATGAAAATGTTAAGGTTAAGCTAAAGCTACTTGGTCCTCTATATCTAGTTTGTTTCCTTCCATCCTAGCCCGTACTTATTGTCCCTACCGAACCATATCAAAGCATGAAAATTATGGAAGCTAGGATTAATTTTGTCTTGTCATCGACAACGAATATGAAAAGAAGCGAATGTTGAATTATTTCAAAAAATTATCAAATTATATTTTTAACATAATATATAATTGAAATCGAATTATAATGAGATAATTATTAAATTTTAAAATAAATAATCTAAATATACAAAAATATTCATAAAACAAAAAACTTAATTCTCAACCACCAGATCGCCACCATGCCACCACCCTCTCCCACCACTCCGTCACTCTCACTTCGTCTTCGCCATCGACGCTTGACTTCCTTCTTCGACGAGCACCTCTAGTCGTGGACAAATCGCCCTCCGATTCCCAGCATCTCCAATGATAATAATGATTCGTCACGTTATATATTTCACGTAAAATATATAATACATATTTAGGACATAAGTTATAAAACACTATTATTATCTTATAATTTTCATCACATATAACGCACGAAGAAGTATTTTAGTATGTAAAATTTTGTATAGATGTCTTTTTGGAAATTTTAAGGGATAATTAGGTAACTGAGTTTCATTTAAACTAAAATAACAATAATTCACTTAATATTTTTTCCCTTTGATTACAATTTGGGTGGTATATTCAATCTAAACAAACTTTTTGATTCGAATTTCAAAATATTATTCCCATTAGAGAAAAAAAAATCCCTATACTCGTAGAAAAACAAATCGTTGTACCAAAAAAATTCCTAAAAATCTTATGACAATATTAATAGTTAATAATATAGGAATTTTTAAGAATTATATCTTGAATAATTTTTTAAACCATCTATGTTTATAATTGATCTTTTAATTTCAATCATTTAAATATATTTTTTAATACTTGATTTTGAATAATATATAATGTACTGTGTTAGTGGGGTTATTTTGATTGCATAAGCTTACAAAGATTTCAAATTCTTATATATATGACATATATACAGTTATTTAATTATATTGTAGTTAATTCAATATCATTTATTTTTATTATAATTTTAATAAATATAGATTAATATTCTAATTTAATAAATATTATAATTCTTTTAAAATAAAAGAAATATACAACTAAAATAAATCCAAATTGCGAAGAGATTTCGTAACTGGTATGAATCTCATACCAATATAGTACCACTTGTCATGATTTCGGTAGTGGACTGCTGAATCGGAACCAGGCAATCTAAAGCAGCTGCCCAAGTCCTTGCATTCCTCTGTTGATTATTAAACGATCTCTAGACAAATCTCACTAACTTATATGATGATATATTATGATAATGATATTAGTGAGTTTTAAATATCATGTGTTATAAACAAGAATTAAGAAAAGCAGAGGACCACGAACTAGCAGGAAGAGACTAGACTTGAGTAAAAATGTCATTGTCTGGGCCTCCACGATGATGCCGCCCCTACGAGGCTGCAACTGCCGTCCAACCAATCAGCTGCTCCAACAAGTTTGTTTTTTCCAAGCCAACTTGCTTAAACTAGTTAGGTCCTATGGAATATTTGACAGGGTCGGTAGTAAAATTAGGACGCGGATCCTCGACTATCGAGGTTTCTGTGCGATCGTTGATTTTCGTGGATTGTTGGATCCTAATATTCAAAAATTCCCAAGAATAAAAAAAACTAAAAATATATTTTTAAGATTTTATTTTTGAGATTTATAGATTTATTTTTAAGGTTTCGAAATTTATTCAATTTATAGGGTTAGGGCCATATTTTTAGGGTTTAAGGTTTTTTTGGGTTCAAGGTTTCATTTTTGGGTTTAGGGTCTCGTTTTTGGGATTTAGTGTTTCATTTATTTTTTAAAATTTATTTTCAATTTTGTGTTTTTAGATTTTTTTTTATCTTGGGAATTTTTGGATTGACATCCAACAGTTCACGAGAGCCAACAACAAGACAGCACAGAAACCTCGACAGTCGAGGATCCGGGTTCCTAAAAATAGCAAATTTAGAGCAACGTATTGGTTTGGTACTCAACTTTCAAAAAGTTGGTCTAAAAAATAAATCTCTCCGTTTCTTAATATAGACAACGGAAAATTACATGGACAAAAAAGTTCAAGACGTTACGAATAGTTCACGAGATGATCAAACGATATTTTTGTATTTTTTATGAAATATCAAAAATAATATAAGGTATTATAACCCTGAGTTAAAATAAAATTCATACCATATTATTTATATACAAAAAGTAATGTATCAAAATATATAATGAACAATGTGATTATTACATAACGTTATCTATATTATGAAGGAGGTTCTTCCACCATGATTTGAGCATGAGACAATTTTAGGAGGAGCTTTAGACTTTCAAAAGGAAATTGAGATAGTGGAATGTCCTATGGAGAGTGTTGTTGAGGATATGTGTGAGTATGTTTATCCATATCGACCGTAAAGAAAAAAAATAATATATATATATATATATAAACAATCCACAACGCATCAGCTTAAACTGTTAGGTTAACAGTTGGGTTCAATTCACATATATATTTTATTTAGGTCCGATTAGGACGTGATTTTCTCTCTGGGGCTCTCCCTTGAATCGTAATAAGTGATATTAAAGCGCATGGTAAGATTTGCTCTATGTGAAAGCTTATTATTTACCAGTATTTTCTGAGGAGAAGCTTGAGGGTAAAACTGATCATGATTACCATGGATCTCGCCAAGAGTAGTATTCCGAATAGCCAGCATTTTCTTAGGACAAGGTTGAGGCTAAAACTGATCATGATTACCATGGAGAAAGATATAGGGAACTTCGATCGAGTTGCATCAGTTTTTGATGGTATAGGATGTTGAATGTCATCATTATCATCAAAAAGGTCATCTCATAAGATTCTGCCATGTTTTGAAGAGAGAGTTAAGTGAGTAAGGCAAAAAGAAAAAGACTGATACAGATAAAAAAGATGATCGAGTTGCATCAGTTTCTGATGGTTTTCTATTTGTGTTTGATAGGAATGCAGTTAATTTTATGTATTGAAACCAGGTGGGTGATTTATAATGGTGTATCTATTCATGCTACTTCTCGTAGAGATTTTTTTCACTTTCGTACAGGGATGGTGACTACTTTCTTGTGGAGATGGGAAATAATAGACTGACAGCAGCAATAGGCATTTGGGATGTATGCTTAGAGACCAGTAACGACGCGAGATTAGTTTTGTATGACGTAAGACATATTCTTGATATTCGTATGAATTTGATATCCACAGATAACTTGGATGATGAAGGATTTGATAGCACATTCTATGATGACCGATAGAAACTTACTAAGGGTTCTATGGTTGTGAGTAGAGACATTAAGCACTCTTCATTATACATCACACAAGTAAAGTTGTGTGGTGACAAGATTGCAGCAGTTGATGATGAAGAGAAAACAGAATTGTGGCACAGAAGACTCGATCACATCAGTGAAAAAGAACTGTCAGTTTTGATCAAGAAAAAAATTTCTCACCGGTTTGAAAAATCCGACGTTGAAGAAGTGTGCTCATTGTCTACCAGGAAAATAACCGAGTTACTTTCAAGAGTTTTTGTTCTTCTAAAAGGTTAGATATTCTTGATTTGGTTTGTTATGATGTCTGTGGTCCGAGAACACTTGATGAATCGATTATTTCGTTACCTTCGTAGATCACTGTTCAAGAAAAATATGGGTTGATATCTTGAAGTCTAAAAACCAAGTATTGGATGTGTTTAAAGAATATCATGTCTTAGTCGATAGACAAATAAGGAAGAAATTGAAATATATCAGTAACGAAAAAGTATTGTGATTTTTTTTATTAATATTGCAAACAACGGGTATTAGACTCAACAAGTGTTTCAAATTAGGTGGGTGATGGTGAAACCATAGTGCGGAATTTTGACAAGTGGAGCTCCAAATTTTGTGTTTTGCAGGTGAGAGAGGCATGAAAAATGATGTGGTTGTGGATGCTCTTATCACTCAAAATCCATGTGTTTGATGAAGCTACAAAGCAACGTTGAACAATCGATGGAGCAATATCATGAGTTAAAACGGCGCACGAATGAATGCAAATCAAGCTGGGTGAACTCTGCTTAGTAACTTAGTATCGAACAACATTGCCCAAAGATACTCCGGTGCAAGTATTTTTGTGTTGGTGGTAGTCTACATGATTAATAATTTAGATCCAAATTGCGAACTCAGATTCCTACTTCGAATGAAAATGGAACTGTTAGATAGATAAAGTTATATTCGTCTCTATCATGTACGCTCACGGCAACGCGGACTCTACCAGGAAAAGATTAGCACAGCAAACAGCGACCTCACTTGTCTTGGCGTGCACGCTCGGGTTTGATCCCAGCAACTCAGATGTATCCCTTGTCTCATATTTTTTTAAATATCTTACATTTTAAATATTGACTTCGTATGGATTTTGATGAATAAATTTTTTTTAATGATAATAAAGTTTATTTTTAATAT
This sequence comes from Drosera capensis, assembly GCA_001925005.1. Classification (NCBI taxonomy): domain Eukaryota; kingdom Viridiplantae; phylum Streptophyta; class Magnoliopsida; order Caryophyllales; family Droseraceae; genus Drosera; species Drosera capensis. The sequence continues at coordinate 22,538 of LIEC01011756.1, forward strand.
TTATGAAAATAATAATAAATATATTATAATAAATGAGATTGATTTGATATTTTATATATTAAAATAATTTTTTTTAATTATTAAATAAAAACCTTTAGGATTAATATGATAGGGAACAAATAATAACCAAAACGCAATAAACAAACATATTCTTTCATCTGTTGACATAGGTTTCGCGTCCCCCATCAATCACCAAACAAGACCACCAACACACACAAAAGACAAAACTGATCACACCCCCCTCGAATCTCGATCGAGTCTCATCACAACAACAATGGCGTCAACGAGTCTCGTCAGACCAACCGCTCCATCCATCTCCCACCACCGCATCACACGCGCCGCCGATTCATCGTCGTCGCCGCCGCCGCCTTACCGTCTCGGCCTCACTACTCGCCGACAATCCTTCTCGATCCGCGCTTCCGCCAGCGCCGGCGCGTCCTATGCAGACGAACTCGTCAACACCGCTGTATGAACTCTCTCTTTCTCTGTTTACTTCTATTCTGTGGACCAACATGTGGTGATGATCGATCGGATTAGTTATTCTTGTGATTCATCTGTTTCTGTGTGTGACCGATCTGCATGCTGATTTCGTGATTATCGATGTGGAGTATGGATGTTGATTTCGAGTAACGAGTGTCGTGATTCTGAGGGGAATCGTTGAATGTGGTTAGGTTTTGGTTCGATTTTGTTGTCTTTATGTGTTAGAGGATTACATAGGGTAAGTAGCCTAATAAGCCTTATGCTATTGGATGCAAAGTGTTGATGAGGGAGAGATAAGAGATTCTTGATTGGAGTCATAAGCTTGAGATTTCGATATGGTAGATTCGTTGAGGATATAAGTATTACAGCAGTTGTGGCGATGTTACTGGAGAATGGCTCGCTTACATTGTGTCCGAGGCCTATGGGGAGCGCAAAACCTCTAATATGGATCAAGACGGAGCAAATGAGGCCTTATTAGAAACACATTATATAAGCATCTTGCTTAGTAGGAGTAGCTCACACCGCTCTTTTGGGGTAGGGCTTAATTCTGTGCTATTCCACTAGTCTTGTTTTCTTCAAGTAGTTTAGGGTTGTCTACATTTGATTTAGGCATCATTGATCATTTTATAGAGAATGGGCTTGAGAAGGGAGCACCTCAAGGGAAATGTGGTTTGTAGATTTTTTTTCCCTGTGTGGTTTATTGTTTTGTCTAGCGATCCATGTCAAACTGTGTCTTTTTCACCTTCCGCTTTATTCTATTTTAAGTACATTGGTTGTGATGAGCCAATTCTGGACAAATGTTATGTGTTATTCACAAATCAAGGTCAAGCTGTGATATTAGTATAGCTTGTATATTCTTGAACATACCACCATCAACTAGAACATCTGATCAGGTAAATCCTGTATATTAAGCAGATCAATAACTATACTCCGTACAGATATGCGTCTTTGCTATAAGCGGGTTAAATTCTTTCACATTTCTGGTCCAAGTGGACATCATTGTTGCTGCCAATAAGAATTGCAAAAAAAAAAAAAAAAAAAAAACTGTTGCTGCCTCCATTTGTATTGACCTTAATTTGGTCTATTCTGCACACAACTAATGAACATCATTGTTCCTCCCTGCAGAAATCAATAGCATCTCCAGGACGTGGTATCCTTGCCATCGATGAGTCCAATGCAACCTGTGGAAAGAGGCTGGCATCAATTGGCTTAGATAACACTGAAGCCGAAATCGACAGGCCTATAGGCAGCTTTTGCTTACTACTCCTGGACTCGGCCAGTATATCTCTGGGGCCATCCTCTTTGAGGAGACACTGTACCAGTCTACAACGGATGGGAAAAGGTTTGTTGATTGTCTGCGAGAGGAGAATATCGTTCCAGGGATCAAAGTTGATAAGGTATGATATAATGTAGCTTCCTTTATCTTTAGCTATCTCAAAGCATGCCACATACCCCTTAATTTATTGGCAGTTCCGCAATTCTTTGCTATGCTTTATCTCCCTTTTTGGTTTGTTTTAAATGTTTTGATAATTTCAGGGCTTAGTGCCGCTGCCAGGTTCAAATAATGAATCTTGGTGTCAAGGGTTAGATGGGTTGGGTTCAAGAACTGCCGAGTACTATAAGCAGGGTGCACGCTTTGCAAAATGGTGAGCCTTATATATGCCAGAAACCTGTCTTTCACATAAACATGAATGATGCTTCTTTCTTCGTCAAAGGAAGTTACATGGTAAAAAACAAAAGGCTTGAGCTAAAGCCTCCATATGTGTTCTCGCCTTTCTACTTCACGGTGTATGTTATTCTCTATCCATCAACTGCTAATCAGTTGCGTATTCATTTGTTAATTTGTTTGTAGGAGGACTGTTATAAGTATCCCATGTGGACCATCTGCATTGGCAGTCAAAGAAGCAGCTTGGGGACTTGCTCGTTATGCTGCGATTTCTCAGGTACTTCAGGAGCTCTATGATTTCCTATCCTTGCGAAATCCTGGAGCAGGATCTAGGAAAAGGGGTGTAATACTTGCATAAAAAAAAAAAAAACTTGCCTTTGGCTGTATGCGCGCTACACTGATAAATTGAGCTGTCAGTTCATGTTCTGTGCAGGATAACGGCCTTGTACCCATAGTTGAACCTGAGATTCTTCTTGATGGAGACCACCCTATTGAATGGACTTTAGAAGTAGCAGAGCGTGTATGGGCAGAAGTCTTTTACTACTTAGCACAGAACAATGTTTTGTTTGAAGGAATCCTTCTCAAACCTAGTATGGTGACATCAGGAGCTGAACACAAGGAAAAGGCTTCCCCTGAGACCATTGCCAAATATACACTTCAAATGCTCAAAAGGAGAGTACCTCCTGCAGTACCTGGTATCATGGTATAATAACCCTGCCCTCTTCTAATTCCTGATTTTTTGTGCTCTAAACCTTGTCTCTTTGATTTATATCTGTTAGCTTTGTTCTTTTATCTCACTTCCGGCCACTGGATTTTCCTTTGTATACAAGCTACCCAATTCTATATTTAGAGAAGTGTAGGGTTCGACTTGGGTTATATTTGTTGAGAATATGTGTGAGTGGTTTACCACATCGACCGTAAAGAAAAAAAGAAAGTAGAACATATATGTAAATAACTCATAACTAATCATCTTAACTTTTTAGGTTTACAGTTGGGTCCACGTTCGGTTAGGACGTGGTTTACTCCCTTGGGCTCTTCCTTGAATTGTAACAAAGTGGTATCAGGGCCTAGTTAGATTAAGAATCCTCTGATGTGTTGTTGGTCCGCAAAGTGGGTTGATCAGATGCGCAAGTGGCTCAGTCCAAGTAGACGGGTAGAGGAGACCAATGGTTTCAAACTTAAGGGGTAGTTGGTTATGTGGATGGACTCACACGTTGTTGGTCCGCAAAATGGGTTGATCAGGTGCGCAAGTGGCCTAGTCAAAGTAGACGGGTAGAGGAGACCAATGGTTTCAGGCTCAAGGGGAAGTTGGTTATGTGGATGGACTCACAAACAAGAGAGAGATAGTTGAGAATATGTATGAGTATGCTTATCCGTATCGATCCTGAAAAAAAAGAATAGAATATATATATGAACAACCATTTTGGGTTAACAGTTGAGCTCAGTTCACATACGTATTCTATATCCGATTAGGATATGTTTTCCTTCCTTAGACTCTCCCCTAAATCGTAACAATATTAACTTGTAGATCTTCAAAGGTCACCAATTTTTAAGTAATCTTCTAGAGCTATGAGTGACTGATAGCCTTATACATGACAAATGACTTGACTTAGGGGAAAATAATCCAGGTTTTCGATCCCGCCACTCTCCTTTCTCATATGTTGATTAGATAAACTTTTTTTTTTTTAATTCTAAAGTCTGAACGGTGAATAATGGTCCAGGCTTGCCAATCTCACGATGCGTACGGGGATTTATATAATTGGTTTCCTTTTGCAGATTGAAAGGGACAGAAACCTTGTGAATCTTAAACAATTTTTAAAGTCCAAATCTTTTGAAATAACATTTTCTTTTCCCAAGTTGATGCTTTTCCAGCTAATGTGAATTTTAGTTTTATGGCATCTAGAACTCAATGATCATCTCATGACCTGCCCAGAAGCTTGGGTTTCATATTCCTATTTTTCTCTACTACTCGCCTGGTTTCCAAATGTTTAAATCTTTTTCCTGGAAGTCGTTCTCTTGTTGAGACGGTGACTGATGCTGTGATAACTGATAAAGTCGGTATCTGTTTCATAGTTTTTATCTGGAGGACAATCTGAAGTGGAGGCGACCCTGAATCTCAACGCAATGAACCAGAGCCCCAACCCGTGGCATGTTTCATTCTCTTATGCTCGTGCATTGCAAAACTCTGTGCTGAAGACATGGCAAGGACGTCCAGAGAATGTGGAAGCTGCCCAGAAGGCTCTTTTGGTGCGTGCTAAATCGAACTCTCTAGCACAGCTCGGAAAATACTCTGCAGAGGGAGAGAACGAGGCGGCAAAGAAGGGAATGTTTGTGAAGGGCTACACCTACTAATTCCTATTATTCTTGATTTTATCTAATACTGCCAAGACGGAGGTCGTTTTCCAGCTCATTTTTTACTTTATTTGCTCATCTTCATATTGCGTTCGAAGATAATTAAGCTTCTTATATGTAGTGAATGTTCAGCATGTGTAGCTGCCTGTAGAATCACGAGTTTTGGTGTCTGCTATCGTTCATCTTGTTTGATTCAGAAGAACTGCAGGTCGTGATTGTCATTGTGTTGACGCAAGTGCTGGATCCTAATTTTTTTCCTGTATGTGACGAACGGCTTTCTTTTGTATAGGCATAAGTACATATTAGTCTGTCTATTGGTTGTTTATGATATGAACTCATCGTCATGGAAGGCCATTTTTTGCCCTGTTATTTGTTGGACTAGAAATTAAGCTGAGCACAATCTATTGTGAAAAACAAATATATCATGTGTTAATCAGAAAGAATTTAAGGAATCACGTAATTCTAATGTCATTTGCTTTAGAAACAAATTAGATTGTATTAAAGAGTAAATACAAAAAGCAATATAAAGAGTTTTGTCTTAGAACAACTATAATGTAAGAAATTGAGAATAAAGTAAGGAGTTTCATATCAAAGAGAAGTGAAAGAATATAAAAAACTGAAGATGAAATTCAAAAATAATTAAAAGAGTTTAATGACATAAAAAACATTAACGAGGACAAAAAAAAAAAAAAAAAAAAAATTATATTTATATTATAGATTTATAAGGATTCCATGGGCAACTAATTGAATCGCGGTGTGATGTTCCCATGGCAAGTAACCACTTGGAGTCTTTGTTAATTCCTTGCTGGTGCATTTTGGAAATATTTTGGATCAAAAGGGTCCCGATGCTATTCGATGATAAGGAGACAAGTTTAGATAAATCACATGACTTTGATTCCATGTCGATCTTAGATTCAGGTGAGTGAATTTTCTTATGAACCGTCAAATTTTCGAGAGATTGTGAGCAAAGTCCCAACTTTTTTCATTTCTGAGGAACCACTTTTACTAGGTTAACAGTAATATGAGCATCAAGTATATTCTGAATTCATAACACAATGTTCATATCAAAAGGCCAGACATTCTTGATTAATATGAAAACAGTGAACATGATGGACCACGTAGTAATACTAGTAACTAGACTAAAGGGTTCATATAAGGGGACCATTTTTTTAAAAAAAATTCTTGATGAGACCATGATTTGACGAATGCTGTCTCAATTTTTGTTATCTGTACTGCTTTCCAGAATGCAGTTTTCCTAGCTGTACACTGAACTCCTATCTTTTTCCTCATGTGGATTATGCGTGTATCTTTCCTTTGAGTTGTCTATGATGCTAGATCGAGAAGAGGCCAATCAAATATTCGCGGTTCGATTCTTGCTCGTTGAAGTTCGTTCAATTAGCTCCTACCTATCATGGATTCGACATAGTAACTTTTATAAAAATTAGTTTGGAATAGTCTTCACTGTCCTATACGGTGCGCAATCACTACACGTTATTCACTTTGTTGGTTCTTTAATGCAGTGCAGCTTACTGTCCTTCTCATATCATGTGTTCATCTTGCTGGTTTTTTTTTTTTTTCTAGCTGATCTGTGGATTCTTGACCCACATTAGCCAATTGCATTTATATTTATAGTTAATTTGCAAATATCAAGTCCATTAATACTTTAAACATGACAACCATAAATTTTGGATGGATGACAAGTCCATTAGCCTCGTGTTACAGACGATGGATAGACTGTTTTTCGCGACGTGCACTATGAGATTATTCAAAATCTTGTGAACTATCTTTAACATCATCGACGAAAGTTAAAAACAGTTTTTTTATCCGGAAATTGGTTGAACATGATCGCGATCGATAAGAGGTTTAAGAGCACATATTCAATAATTGGGTTTTCATGTTCCACACTATACAAATTTTGAGATGGTCACTCTCACTTGCTCTCTGTTCTCTTATACAGTAGAATTAATGCGTTGCACGTTCACAATTATCATGTGCCATGATAATCACTATGATATGATTCTGCAGAGACCAAGGCATAGAAACCTAGCTAGCAAGCTCACTTTGTTTCTTTGTGCCTCATTATTTGCGTATGTATAGTATATTATCAATCAAAGAGAAGACATGAGCTATGAGGATGTTGAGAATTATATGGCTATAGTCATAACAGTGGACACATTTGCAGGGAACTGGTCTCGTGTCCTTGTGACAAACTTGTAACATAGTTGAGGACATAACACCATTTATCATGTTGTATTGTTTTTTAATACTGTAAAGTTGAAAAGACAGATATTTCGGAGCAACCATTGCATAGAGTTTTACTATACACTTCGTACGAACAAAGAATTATGTCTCGATCAAGAATTTATAAATGTGTTAAAGTCTTATTAATTTTAAACGAAATATCTTTAGCTTTTCGTAGACACAGTTGATTTAAATCAGAGACGAATTTATAATATATAGTGATGTATTTCTAGTATGTGTAATAAGAGACGAAAATTGCATATAAAAAAAAAAGAAAAAGAAAATTGCAGACGTACATACACAGTAGAGCGTTCGTGGCATTGCTAGAGTCACATTTTTATTCTTGGTAAGAAGACAGAGCACTTTCCTTTCCACTTGCACTATGTTAAATGCACTCACTTTTCCGGCTAGAAAAAAGATGAAGTTTCAATTTTTACTGAGCAAAAGCCAAAGTTACAAGTACATTAAACTTGGTGATAGTTGTCCTCGAATGATATTAAAAAGTTGACCATTGTTCTAGAAAAAAATTGTTTGAATGAGCCGAATTAATTGAGAGATGTTTCTGAGCCACCCTGTGGATGAGCACGTACATGGAACTGGCTGAACTCTTGCCGTTGGGGTTAATCTGCTGATATTAAAAGGGATATTATGGTACTAGTAGAATTATCCTTTTGATATATAGAAGCAAAACAAGGGGTAATTTGGTCAAAAGGTACAATGGAAAAAGGACAAGGCATAGGACGGTACTTGGGTAATCACCAAAAAGGTGTGATGATTTTTCTGTTAATATTACTCGGTGTATACGTTATTTTTTCAATTTAGATGTTTTTTTAACATATTTCATCCATTTTAATATATATATTATTTTTTAATTAAATTGTTTCAATTTATTTGCATTTTTTTCAATTTTAATAACATTTTAATATAAAAAAATACTAAAATAATTATTATCTATTACAGTATATTATACATTCATTATCTTCATTCAAAAATATTACAGTAAATCTCATTATAATTAAAGAATACTCCATCGATTTTATAATATAAGAAACACTTATTTATTTGGAACGTTGTAAATTATATACAATATATCATATTTAGTAGTAATTTTTTCACATAAAAAATACTAAAATAAATGACTGTCTGATATAGTATATCTATTATTTTCTCTCATAATTATCACAGTCAATCCTATTATCGTTAAAAAAATATTATTTTTTTATCAAATTTCAAAGAAATTCAATGCACATATAAATATATTTGTCGTATCAATGTGTTTCATATATTATGAAATAGAGGAAGTACTTTTTTTTATATCAAATTTCATTATATCCATAAAATTACGTGTCGTGTTAAAATGATTTCATCTAAATGGACTGAGAAAATACAATATCTTCATATTTAGATTTTTCTGGGCAAAACTATCAAAAACAATTTTATCTTTTATTCTGTATAATATCAACTCATCGCATTACATTTTTCTTCTTCTTACTCTTATGTCTCACAAAATCAATGGGATATATAAATAATTTTTATAAAATTCAACACACACAAATGTAAATTTTTATGTTGATCAATTTAATACATATTATATGAAATGAAAAAGTATAAACTAATGCTAATATTTATTCATCGGAAATGGTAAATTCAAGATCGAATTGGTTTAACTAAAAGATACATTATTCGGGCTATAAATCTAAATATTTAAAGATCGAAATTCAACATCTAAAGTTAGATCCAAATATCATACATACATAAATAAATTATTTCATCTAAAACGTGGTAAATATTATAAAATGATAAACGAATATCGGCGTATATGAAGTGAGAAGAAAGCAGCAATGAGGAGGGGGAAAATCTAGAAAAAGCATATGATGCTAATCATCTTCATCTTCTTGTTCCCTCGAATCTCACTTTGACCACCATCGTACTTTACTATTCCTCACTTTTCTCTTCTTCTCCCTCCTCGAGTCCTCGACACCTGAAAGAGTCTGTGCATAAACCACTGTTTCCCCTCCCCCTCCTCCTTCTTCTTCTTTGCAGCAGCCGTTACGATTCTCTCTTTCTCTCTAGTCGTCTGCGCTTCTCCGCTTGCACCGCTTCGAGATCGAGAGTCCCGCAAACTAAGAGGCTAATAAAAAAAGTGAGTCACTGCTACATTTTATTCGTTAATCTCAATACCCCTTTTTTAATTCGATACTTTTGTATTGGCTCCGATTCGTGTGAAATCGAACCCCAATGGTATTCGATACGATTGATGATTAACGTATCTGCCTGCCCTGATTCGACGATCACATCGTCGACGGTTGCCGTCAAACATTGGTATTGATTCGTTTGTGTCAGGAAAATTGTTTCGGTTATCAATCGCAATCAGTTGTCGCTCTCTCTCTTTTCTCAGTCGTGAATCTTGCTTATTGTGGGCTTCATTTTTAATAATAGTGAAGGAAAGTAATGCTGTTAATGTTATTGATGGGTTCTCGTCAATGATGGATTTTTCTCATTTCGTTTTCTGGGTTTTGTTTGCTTGCCCCATTGGGAGTTTCTCTTATGGGTAGTAACTTTGGCTAATCATGGATTGTTGGGTGCTTTTGTAGTTTCGCTGAATAAAGTTTATGGTTTTGGTTTGGCTGTTATTTTATGCCCTATTTGGTTTTAAAAGGGTGGAGCTTTATTATGCTCTATATGGGTTAGGGTTATTTGCACTGAACACCGAACAGTGAATTTCCCCCTCTTTTGATTAACTGTTTATTATCATCACTTTATCTCCCGCCTGAAACTCTCTTTGTGTTTCGTGAATTTCGAGAAGGAATCGCCGAATCACGCGAGGCCATGACTGGATAGCCAATTGAATCGAGAAGAGTGTTCCGACGGGAGTGTTGCTGACATCTATTTTACATAGAAAAACAAGAGATAGTCAAGGATAGACAGTTTTTAATGGTGCTTGTAAAGTTGAGAAGAAAGGTTTTATAGTCAAGGAATATGATCAAACACATTATTCTTCTTGTTTTGTTCTTAAGGGTTTTGATTGGGCATCTAATGCTCTTACAATGTGATTTGCATTCATTTCAGACTTGTTTGATATGCTAGCTTTATGACACCGTTTTTGACTCATTTGATTTACATGAACTGAAACATCTGCATGTTTGTGTTGGGTGGGGGTGGGGGACGGAGGGTAGAAATGCATTACGTTGGGTCATCTTAGTATAGATAGGTGTATTTTTTTAGTCAGGTAATTGAATTGTCGGCCAGAGATGAGGGAAAACAAGCTATTTGGCAATAATAAGGTTGAAGTTCTGACCATGAAATGAAATCCATGTAAGCTGAGAAATACTCCATGTTATTTCTTGGTGAATAATAGCTAGTTTGAATGAATCCTTTCACTTGCTGGTGAGAAAAACTTCGTACGTCTGTTTAATTTTAAGCAGACATAAATTTGTTGTTTGGAATGTGAAATCTTGTTTGATAGTTCAATCCATGCATAATGTGCATCTTGTCCTTTTTTTTTTTTTAATGTACTATTTATGGCTAGGACAGCGTGGGCTCTGCATCTTCTGTTCATCAACTCTATGGTCACTTTCTGCCTGACTGTTCTTTTGAATTCCCAGTAGGAGAATACTATTCCCATGGATCAAAATGGCCCAAGTCGAATAAGAAGAAGCGACGGTGTACGGGAAAATGGCATTTCACACACATTAACAATCGAGGAACTAGATCCATGGACTGCGTGGTTATACAAGCCCCGTACAATCACGTTATTACTCGTTGGGGCTTGCTTTTTGATGTGAGTTACCTTCCATGATATCATTGCAAATATTGATTTTTCCAAGATATTCTGAAAGGTCTACCTATTATTTTTAGCTAAAATTTTCCATCATTTTCCTCATTTGTTTCTTCAATATGTTTTGGTATGAATAAAAATGTTCTCACATACATGGTTGGGTATCTTTGGAGGAACTATACTGCTGCATTCCCTTGTCGATGTTGTGGATTTCTCAAAGGGAGGGAGAGAGGAGGAGGAGGGGGGGAGAGGGTGGGGGGTTTGGAGAACAAACTTTTTTCTGAATTTTACAGAGATGATTTTACATGCCACACCCAGTCCTTTTCAAGTTATAACATCTCGAGTAACCCAAATTGAATAAGAGGCTGGAGTCCAGCTCACAGTGGATATAAATTGTTTCAACAGATTTAGTTAAATGCCAAGGAGCTTCCTTACCCGCTGTGGTATATTCAATTTTCAACTGTGTTAAACATTGTCAATGACTTGCCCATGTAATATTTGCTACTAATCTGGTACAGGTTTGTACTCCTGATTCCTGCAACTTGGTAGTGTCATGCCTTGCAGTCTTTAGTGATATGTTCCTGTACAGAGTTGCCACTGGTGCAGTAAGATTGTAGAATATCATGAAAGGATTGGTTTTTACTATTGTCCTGAAATTATTTGCTAATAGGTAGATTGCTAGATAGGTAGATACAGTAGTAGTAGAGTGGTTCTTTATTGGCGTCAGAATTTTTGCTATCAACACAGATTGTTTGATGGGATTCTCCTTGTTCTTGTTTGTTGGGCTTAGCAGATGGTCTAGTGGAGTTCTTGATCCGGACAGCAGCTCATCTAGGGACATAGTCTGTTCAGTCAAAAGGTAGATCTTTATTACCCATCACCTGAAATATGGTGTGTGCAAGTGCAAAGAGTATTAAGCTTTTTTGATGAAAATTAACTTCCTGCCTCTTCTTTTCCAGGGGAGTTTGGGCTATGATTGCAGTTGTTCTTACATACTGTTTGTTGCAAGCCCCTTCAACGTAAGTTCATGTCACACTTGAACCTACACTGACTGCTTCATTCTCTTCAGTTTTAGCAGAAGAGTGTAGAGTGATTGTCTTCCAAGTAAAAGTGTTAGATTGTCTTCTAGCTTGAGAATTAACTTTGGATCTACTCATGAGTTGTGATCATATCAGTTATGGACAGGTCTTTTCAGGGTGTTTGAATACTTTCTGGCTTTATAGATGCTTGCTAGGGGTTTTCATCAGTGCCAAACATTTTTCCTGAACCAGTTTCTTATATCTATTGGCTTCTTGGAGTCTCATGGTTCTTGAGTATGGATAACCATTGAAGTTGTCACTTATGGATCAATTGATGAATATGTTGTTTGTGCTTTGACGGTTGTAATGAGCAATCTCTTTGCGGACACTCTTCAGATGTCTTACATACCCTGTATCCTTTCTGTAGATTACTAATTAGGCCTCATCCTGCAATTTGGCGCCTAGTTCATGGGATGGCTGTTGTTTATCTCGTTGCTCTGACATTTTTATTATTCCAGGTGAGTGGTGATTAAACTGCATTTTTTTCTGGGACTCTGCCGGGTTCATTTCCTTGGCAGGATTATTTTTTACGTAGTTTTTGGAGTATGAAGTATTTGCCAATACATATGTTTTGATCATCAAGATGGAAGGAAGTTTGTCTTTACAGAATCTATATCAAGACATTCATGAATATTTGCACTGCCGTGACAAAATAATGATGCAACATCACCATTTGACTATTTGTAGCGCTCTCCATTTTCTCTCCCCCTCTTTCCATCCTCGACTTACTTTTCAGTAGTTTACAGTTACACCTTGTTACAGAACATAGATGCACGACACGCGTGTCCCCCACATGCTCTACCCCCCAACTGTTGGTCTCAGATTTTTCATTCTCGGTGATTCACATCCACCCCCTATATTTGATCTTTTTGCGTTCCCTTATTTCCAATGCAAGAAGCTGTCACTCTGCTCCTTACAACAGTTGTAGCCATCGCAAAGAATTCTCTCTTAATGTTTTAAGAATATTTTTGGGTGGCACGGAACTGCATAGCAGTACAATAGACATTTGCCGCTCGAATCTTTTTTTCCTTAATTCTAATCCTTCGTGCAACTGTGGGGGCCGTGTGTTTGTGCTTTTATCGACTTAGTGCTTATATTTGTGCATTATCATGATCATAGTTTTGCTGTTCTGGTGGTCTTTTTTGAACCATTTATTTGATGATTTGCCACCAGAATCGTGATGATGCTCGGCAGTTTATGAAGTATCTTCATCCTGACCTAGGCATTGGTATGTTCAGAATCTCATGACCATTAATCTTCTCTTCTTGGTAAATTGTTTTTCATGTCTACAAACATGTGTGTCCTATTCATATGCCCCTTTCATGTGCTAAGAACACAGTCAGGACGTGCTTTGTCACGTGAAATGTATGCTGGCCTATATAATATGCTACAGTGCACTGTCATTCCTGTAGCATGCCCTGCCAACATATGAAACATATTTCCCTATTGTTTCATGTCATTTCCTGTCGTGATCATTTTGCAATTAACATTGATTTTCCTTGCCTGAATACAGAACTACCTGAAAGATCATACGCGGCAGATTGCCGTATTTATGTGCCTGAAAACACCACGAACAGGTTTAAGAATGTTTATGTACGATATCTTCTTTCGCAATGGTTCTGTGAAAAGAATCATTCTCTTATCCCAGACTTCTCGCTGGCTCCTTTTGCCGTTTATGACAATCGCATAGTGATCTCGCTTGGAATCTAACAAGTTGTGGGTTCGTTCCTAGGATACAGTCTTTGATGAATTTGTGCTTGCACATATCGTGGGTTGGTGGGGGAAGGCTATCATGATCCGGAATCAACCTCTTCTGTGGTTATTATCCATTGGATTTGAGTTCATGGAGGTGGTTCTCTCAATCTCATCTTCTGTGTTTCATGATTTGATCTATCCTTTGTCATACTATTTTTTGGATAAACCTATCAGTTCCAGTTCATCTTTAAGGGTAATTATTTGGCATTTCGATTTCAGCTTACCTTCCGACACATGTTACCGAACTTCAACGAGTGCTGGTGGGATAGCATTGTTCTTGATATCTTAATATGCAACTGGTTCGGTAAGTGACCATGAAAGTTTTCCATTTCAATAATAGTTTCTCTGTAAAAAGCATGTCACTTGCATATCGTTTTCATTTGCCTGGGCCTGAGAGGGTGATATATTGAGAACATCTTTTTAGCAAAATCCTTTGTAATGAATTCGTCTCTCCTTCAAATTGCAATCCTTTTACCAGATTTGAGGATATTGCTGTGAAATTTAAAGCACTGCTGGATAATTATCATTTTGCAGGTATATGGGCAGGAATGCGTACAGTGAGACACTTCGATGGGAAGACGTATGAGTGGGTTGGAATAAGTCGTCAGCCTGATATTATGGGAAAAGTATGTGGCTTGAGTACAAACTTCCATGATTCTATGTAAAAGTTTAATCACACCATTTATTAAGCATCTTATATATGGTTGATGATTCTATAACGAGCTTATTTCTATACCTTCAGGTGAAACGCACATTAGAACAATTCACTCCGGCACACTGGGACAAGGATGAATGGCATCCCCTGCAGGGTCCGTGGCGTTTTATTCAAGTTCTATGCCTCTGTATCATATTCTTGACGGTGGAGCTGAACACATTCTTCCTCAAGTTTTGCCTTTGGATCCCTCCTCGAAACCCCATCGTAATTTATAGATTGTTCTTTTGGTGGCTAATTGCGATTCCAGCAGTGAGGGAGTACAATTCATATCTCCAGGACAGGTAAATTGAAATTAAGTGTTCCGGTTTTCATTAGTAAATGCCCTTGTAGCAGTAGTTCTCTCCATGAGGCACCTTGACCTTAGTGCTTATTTCTACAGGAAACCTGTGAAGAAAGTCGGGGCTTTCTGTTGGCTCACTGTTGCTATCTGCATTGTCGAACTCCTCATTTGTATTAAGTTTGGGCACGGTGAGTCTCGTCCTATGATGATTTACCCGAAATGTCTTGGCTTTGAAAATAAACTCAAGGCACGGTTTCCATAATTGGCAAAAATCAGACTAAAGGGTTTTGAACCAGTGGAAGTGATCAAATTGATCATGTCCTGGTTCACTGATTGACGGAGTGAATTTATCAAATAGGCGAATTCAACTGAAATGCTTTGTAATGTGATTCTGATGTTTCTAAGTCTTGTCGTACTGCCAGGGTTGTACCCGAAGCCTATGTCTTTATGGTTGGTTATCTTTTGGATGTCGATTGGCATTGGTCTTGTGGTTTTCTTGGTGGCTTGGTCATGGCAACTGCATCGAGCTTCCCAGAAGAAAACGCGATGACTCACAATGTCATGGTTCCCTTTCTCAGTGGCATCAGAAACAGTCTCGCCACTGTAAATTCTCAACCTGTAAACACGATGACTCACAATGTCATGGTTCCCTTTCTCACTGGCATCAGAAACAGTCTCGCCACTGTAAATTCTCAACCTGTAAATGCGTGCTTGTACTAGTTCATCAGAAATTACTTTCAAGACACTAGAGAGTATTGTTTCCTTAGTATTCATCGCATAAGTTTTCCCAATCAGGAACTGGAATTATAAGGTACTAGTCAGTTTTGTTCTTGGAGGAGTTATAAGTCGCTTTTAATATCTCCTGAACTTGGAGTATGGACGGATTGCTAATTATTGCAGCATTGTATTCTTTTATTCATTATAAAGTAATAAGATTTTGTCTATCATTATACGGAATCCCTTAATCTCTAAGGCAAATGCAACTGCGTTAATTAAGTAGTATACAAGCTCTTTGTACACAAACTTAGTCCCATATCTAACAGGAGTTGAACAGCTAAGGCAACAGAGTTGGACCTATTCTTGAACTTTGGAAGTGAAAGAAATTGCGCCGAACAAGCTCGAAAGAACAGAAATGAGCAATATATCATTTTGCCACTGAAAGATTTTGCTTCTGCTGCACAAACTCAGCTGAGAGCTGTGGCGCATCGTCAACACTCTGCATAGATACCTGCAACTTCAACTCGACCAAGGCAATCTTCGAGGTTTGACATGCTTGATGTAATGCTGGTGTCGAGCCCTTCATGGCATCCAACTCCACCTCCATTTCCTCAACCATGCCAGTAATCTTCTCATTGGCTGCTATTATGGAAGACGTCTCTTGAGGAGGATAAAGACAAGCTCCGAGCTCATCAACCTTGACTCCAATGTTCTGGCACAGCTTCAACAGCTTCTCTAAAGACGTAATGTCATCACTCGTGTCACTCACATTTCCCTGCTTGAGCAAACCTGTGATACAAAGGACGAGTTCCTTGATGACCAGAAGCAGTTCGGACACAACATGGGCTGCCAGTTCGGCGTTTTCATCTCTTGAGGTGACAGGTCATCTCCCAGATTTCCGAAGCTTGAATCATCACCTTCATCTGATTGGTCGTCCGGTTGGAGTGATGATCCATCAACAGTATCGTCTATCAAGTTGGATGAGCATGGTCTAAGCTCCTGCATTTCACGCAAGACGTCCTTCATAGAAGCAGCAACTTGTATCATAGCTCGTCGTGTAGCGTAGATATTTGTCGCAGGAGTTTTCTTGAGAGCAGAACATACGTCCCAGACAGTGCCGACTATATGTGGAATTGTCAGCTTCTGCTTTCTACTACAGGAACCTGAACCTGACAGCAGAAAAGAGGCAAATCAAATATACAGTCTATATACACAAAAGTAAAGCACGGAACAATTAATTGGGTCACCATTCATCACCTTCAACCATACAAGTATGCACAATGCAGTAACGCACGCATATAGAAATCACAGAGAGACATATATATGAAAAGAGAGATTACCATAGAAGGAAATAGACTCCTGCTACAACATAAAGCTTGTATCGACAACTTGCTTCATGGATGCACGAATGTTAGATGAAAGGGTTGGGCCTGCTCCGACCATACTTCCACAGGCAAGCAGAAGGAGACCCTGCAGAGTATTGAAATATGCATCCATGTTTTCTTCTAATACTATTCTTTCTGTTTTTTTCTCCTGTCGACTGCATTCCAGCTGCACTTGAAGCACAGGACAAGTTTACCAAACATACAATGTATAGTTTGCGGCGACCTACAAAATCTTTCACGGTAATAATAGCAATACTTTGAACTCCGGAACGCCATTCTCTTGAGTCAAAGAATGGATTAATTAGGTCCGGGTTCAACACTGCTCTATTGCTAGTGCAGCAACATAGTTTGCGAATGGTCAACTAGAAAGAATTGAAGACAATTTTGTTAGTCCATATGCATTGAATCCGAGACATGGTGACATCGTTTTCCATCTCTAATTTTAGCTTCACGTTTGTTGTTTCTTATTATTTTTTTATCAACAGCCTCAACACTAATGGAAGTCGTCCCAATCCTAGTGATCAAGGGTTCGACACCTCCTAAAAACATCAGAAAATAATCTGTTCCCTCTAGTTTTCCTGGTAGAAGTATATATATAGGTATAGATTTTCCAGGTACCAGAGATAGCAAAGTGCTTTGTAGTGTGTTCTCAAATTGCAAGTTACTGTGTTCATCGTCGATCTCAATTTCCCATCAGTTTCTCTCCTCACGGTCAGCAATTTCCATCCCCTCGAATTCACTCCATCCTCTCTACTCTCTGTGTGTTTCTGTCCAGGTTTATCGTCGATCTTTCTCTTATTTTGTTTCGATCTCGCTTTGAATTCCATGGTTTTTTAGATCTACATTTGTAGTTCATTCATGTTTCCTGATGGGATAATTGCTCCTTTGTGTAATTTTTTTTTACCATGGTATCACTATTGTCATTATTTTGTGTAATGTCTAAGTTGTTTGTGCTTTTTTTACTAATGCATTAGTAGCCCCCACGGATGAAAAATCCTGAGTCCGCCACTGATAACGACGATAAGATTGTTTGGTTGTTGTTTTGCTTTTGATCATGATCATACTTCGACTAGAAATCGAAACTCCAGAATAATCTACTTACCAGTAGTCGCTTGTTTGGAGAATTGTTCACCCACCTTCGTCACCTCATTCCATCCAATCTTCCCTAGCGAAGAAGAAAAAGAAGAAGAGGTTGGTGTGTGCTCAAGTATCTGCAACGTTCCCCCAACATTATCGATGTGGGATGATAGGATTTCGTTTAGGATTTTTGCCATCATCTTGTGTCTGTTCCGCTCTTTCAAACTTGTATTTTTCGGAGACTGGAGAGAGTCTATTGCGCGCTGGACGATTTAATATGTAGCGCAAACTGAGCAGCCGATTGATATTCTATGCGGAGAACTGTAATACACCCGCCGGTCCCACAAAACTTGCAACCTCGACCTAATGACATTCTTCAACATATGAACTTTCGTTATTAATCTTCACAATACAATAATTTTTTAATTTTATGAAATTATTTATTTATTTATGAGAATAATACATTAACAATAGCCACCGTAAAAAGAAAGCAACGGTGTCCAACTTTTTCAAGTGATTTAGCCACCGGATGAACAAATTATGTTATTCCCTTCTTTCTCTCTCTTTGCACGGCTGCTTATCTCTATTTCTCTCCTTTCATTTCCCCTTTGTCTGCCTCATTGGGTTTCTATGCGTCGTGTTGGTCGCATCTTTTGCTCTACTTCAATTCACTGAAACCGTCAGAGGAAGAAAGGGTATACACCGTTCGGTCCGTATCCTCGCTCTTTATTTATTTATTTTGTCAATGATTGAAGTATATAGTCTAAACCATTTTTGATACTTCATAACAAAATTATGAAAAAAAAAATCATATTTGATATAAATATGGATCAATCTAATACGTAATTCGAATAATTATGTTGATGATGTGGAATCTTGAAAGAGTACTATATTTATGACCAAAGATGTGGACTATATATTTCTAACGATCCAATAAAATGTTTGATCATCATAACCCAAAATTTATTCCGAAAGTTATCTACAGAAATGCTGCTTATACGTAAATGCTCATAGGCATTTCGAGTCCGACAGGATAATAGGCATTTCAGTTCTGACTTACTAGAATCCGGCATTGCCCAACAGGGTCATACTAACACCATCATTTCTCTTCTACTTGAGTACTAATCATATTTAAGTTTATAACCTTCGTAATATTTGTGACTCGCTGATAATGCTAGTTCGACTCATACCACAACGTCACAAGGAACATACTGCGTTATTATAAAGTGTATCCATTGCAAAATAAAGTATTTGTTCTCACTGAAATATACATTTAGGCTGAGCCACTATAGCAGCTGAACAATGTAGAAGCTCAAGTTTCCAGCACAACTCAAAGAATGTGGCAGCCAGACAATCAGGCTACCTTCGACGGGAATTTCCTCAAATTACAGATTCAGATGAATGACATTCCATTTCAAGACCATTGCAAGTCCTCGCCTTCGCCTTCATTGCCTGCATTGCGTCAAAAAAAGATGAGGACTACAGGTGCAATATTCTTACGGAAAAGAGCTCAAATGTGGACTCATTAGTTTGACTCCAGGGAAGTAAAGGAAGAACACCTGTTCGTCCCAATCCATACGTGCAGTGAGAATGGAGAGGCCAATGTTCTGAAGAGAGGCGCCGACCAGAATCCCTGACCATAAGCCCTTCCCTTTCAAGCGTAAAAGGAAGCCGAGAACTACAGATATAGGGATGCCTATCAAATAATAAGCCCCCATGTTGATGTAAGTACCCAATTTTTGCCATCCACATCCTCTTGCAATACCTGTTAAAAATGAGACATCAGGTGTGGTTACGTGATATGCATTGGCTCGTCTCGAAATCAACAATGATTCGGTAGAAGGGTGGAAAACAAGCAGTTCTGTGTTTTCAGTTTCAAGATGATAACTGACAACAGAATAGACCAAGGCGGTCCAAGCCTGTGTCACTTAAAACCAGAGCCTAATAAACAGGAACAAGGGAAGATGAAATTGGCACCTGTAAGAACACCTTGAAAAGCGTCTAGAGCAAGAGCTGTAGCAACAAGAGGGGACATGGTTGTGAAGTAGTCAACAACTTGCTTGTTTTTGCTGAACATCAACCCAAAATAGCGTCTGCCGGCGAGAAGAGCCGATGAAAATAGTACTGCATCTGCAAAAGCCATTAGCATTGCTCCCTGCACTGCTACTTGAGCTCCTTGTGGGTTTCCTGCTCCTAGCTCATTTGCAACCCTTGTACTAAGAACACCACATGCACCTTGTCAAATTGGGAGTTGCTCATTTTATGCACATCCAAATAACACTTGTACATGACGAGGATGAGAGATGTATCAGATGCATAAATGAGACATATAAGTATCGTAGTTATGTTTATGGCATACCTTGCAGCAGCGCCGATAGCATATGGAATCGCATACACTGTCTCCGTTGTTGCAAGGCTGTTGAGAAATACTTGACGTAAAATGTAGAGCTTTATAGTAGCAAGAAAACAAGTCAAAGGGATTGATAGGGGGCGGCTAGTATCAGCTTTAGAGTTTGCTTTTCACCGATATCCCAATATCTGAGATTCTTTGTTAGATGTTCAATACAAAGATCTGCGTACGTGGGGAGGTGATACTGATACGTACCTCAGTGCGAGAACTGATGCTTCAAGTTTGGGATTAGGCAAGAGTCCAGCAAGGATAACAACCAGCTCAAATGACCAATACTCCAAGCTGCACTTGACAAAGCAAACTGTCTTATAGCTTAGCAGCATCATTTAAAAACTACAACCATCAGCTAGCGTGCCAGGATGGTCATCAGGCATGGAACTCATCTCTTTGTAAGAACATGACTCACCAGAGCATGAGAGTTGATGGGACAGCCAGACGTAGAACCCGAGGGATCTCCACCAACACCTCCATTGAAACAGTGGCACGAGTCTTCGCACATGCAACAGAGTACCTCATGAACAAACCCAAGAAGAGAATATTCAACCAAATAGATATATCAATTGCTAATGCAGCACCCAAGTAGCCGAGGCTTGATTTAAACACCAGTAGCCAACAAATGGGGATGTGGATGCAAAGGGTAAGCGCTGAGCTGATTAGGAGAGGCATGATCAAGCTTTGAGTTTGAAAGAAACTAACGAGAGGCTGGAAAACAGCA
The DNA here is from genome assembly GCA_001925005.1 of Drosera capensis. Classification (NCBI taxonomy): domain Eukaryota; kingdom Viridiplantae; phylum Streptophyta; class Magnoliopsida; order Caryophyllales; family Droseraceae; genus Drosera; species Drosera capensis. Next base: position 43,188 of record LIEC01011756.1, read on the forward strand.
TAGCCAAACAATGCCGGAATGAAGCACCTCGAGAATTTCCCGGCTGCTTGTGAGATGGAAGGATCCTGATGCATTAGAGGGAGAAGGTTCCCCATGAATATCCAGATGAGAGAGAGTGGCAAGGAGACTAGTGCAAGGGATAGTATGGCTGTGTAAGTGTAGATTCCTAATTTTTGGTATTGTTCGGCTCCATATGCTTGCCCACAGAGCGTCTCCAGGGCACCAGCCATGCCCAACTGCTTTCCAAATACAACAGCTTATTAGTGAAGATCCTTTCTTGGTGCAATGCTAGAGCGATATGAAGCATATTCCTATTTTCATTGCACCTCCCTAGGTGCAAATGTGACTGAACCAAGAAATTTCAATCTATACAAACGGAGGGTGAATATACGCCAGAGAGGATCTTGCCGCAAATTTGTAAGCTCATGGATGTGTAATCAAACAGATATACCTTTCACATGTTCTCCCATACTAGACCAGAGTCTAGAAAACATCAGGTTGTCTCAATTTGTTCCGACACGTATTATCTGAGTGATGCAACACCAAACAATTGATCAAGCGAAGACGAGACTGACCCTGAAAAAGGAACTAAACTTACAGGTAGTGCATCTGTCCATGTTTCTAATGTACCCAACTTACCTAGACGCTACACCCGGTCCATAGAGAAGATCTACACATTGGATTAAACCCTGACTACCAAGTTGATAACCCAAGACACTCGAAGCAACAGAGCTACCAAGGAAGCAACAATTGCAGAAAAGGGCGTTCATTAACACTGAAAATTAACTTACAAGAACATTAAAGCCGAAGACGGAGCAACAGGAGAAGGCAAGGGCAGTGGCAGAGAGAACGAGCTGAGACCCTAAGTGACCCACCATCATCATAGATATATCCTGAAGCAAGTAAAACAATAAAATCACGCCCACCATGGGTCCTGCTATGCTTCCTATCTTCCTCATCTCCTCCACGATTTTTCCCGTCTTCATCTTCGCTGCTTCAAAAGTTAGTCAGAAAGTTTCGAAGGAAATTATTTTGAGTACTAAAGTGAACAACAGGTCTATGTATGTACATGCATGCTAGCACACATGCAAAGTGTTGTGATTTGGGTAATGCTGTTCTATTTCCACTACCACAAACAAACAAAAGAGAACAGCGTGATACGTTTTCAGCAAAGTGTTAATCTGCATGGAATAAATGGATGACATCCCAAAGGTATCCAACTCTGTATTCACATATCACCTGCCACAGAAAGATTAGAACTGTTTTCCATTTCCATCTTTTGTGTTTTCTTACACGTAGAGAATAAAAGGATATTCTTTCTTTTTCCGGTCTTTTGGTTACTACTCGTGCTTTGAAGTAAGCATTGCATACATCCTTACGCCTACTTCATTGCATACGTCCTTACACCCCACGCTGGATACAACATAGAAACCGAAATGTAAGTCATGTCCGTTATTTATTTATTACTTGTAGTACATCATGTAGATGAACCTACATATCACTCATACCATAATCAAAGCAAGATGATGGTTGAATGTCCCGACCAGCAACCATAATGCTAACCATTGATGAAAAGCTTCAAAAGCCTGTATTTACTGTGCTCATTAAGGCACTTATTGTCTTCTAGTAATAAGAGAGAACAATTAATTTATACATCAATAATCTTTTAGTGGTGAGCAGCTATCTCTTTTCTCTGTTGATACAGAAGAGAAAAAAAGAGTCACGCATTCCAGGCAATTCCATTTTTTCATTGCACAAGACGACAGACAAAATCACTCAAGCACCTTCACTGACAGATGAACAAGTATACTATCCACAATTCTTAATATTTTCTCGATCAGCAGCATGATTCATGATCCAAAAAACTTTAGGATGAGGGTATGAATCTAATTTATCATCAGGGATTCTTCAATGCAAGTCTGGGATCGTTCTCAAGGAAGCATCTTAGCTAGTAATCTGTCCTCATGGACTAAATATCTAATTGCTAGCTATGTCAAGTACGTACCTGTTATCAAGAGTTTCGAATGAGGCAATGGATACGATAGCGACCTTGGAACTCTTTAACTCTCTTCCCTCCTTATATGCAACCCTATTCCTTTGCAACCTGAAGATTTGCACCATCCTGAAGCAGCATACTGATAAAAGCATGGAACGGCAGCATCCATGATTCACCGCCATCCTGGTTATAAAATGAGCATTTAAATTAAACTGTCACTTCTTTTGCTTCAAAATCCATAAATCAATCTAGAAACTTATCATGTATAGCATACTAAAGTCATACGAATAAACAATGAACTTGAGCCAAAATGAAGTAGCCAAAATCACATTCATTGAACTACAGAAGAGCAATCTAAGGATATTGTACAAAAACATTTAAGTGAATCGCCTAAACCAAATGTGCGCAAAAGAGACCGATGCTTGTACCACCAGTTGCATCCACTACCACAGCAATGTCACAAGGAAAATTAATGATAAGAGTATTAAAAAGGTGTCCATCACAATATAAAGTTTCCGTTCTCAATGAAATACATTTAGGGTCGAGGCAGTGTAGTAGCTCAATAACTGTGTAAGCTGCTATTTTCGACGCGAGACAATCAAACAATGTGGCAGCCAGACAATCACGCTACTTTCGACGGGAATTTCCTCAAATTACTACTTCAGATGATTGACATTCCATTTCAAGTCCATCACAAGTCCTGGCCTTCGCCTTCATTGCCTGCATTGCGCGAAATAAAGATAAGGACTACAAGGTGCAACATTGTTAGGTCCGAGAGTTCAAAACGTTCTCATTATTTGGACTCCAGGGAAGTAAAGGAAGAACACCTGCTTGCCCCAATCCATATATGTAGTGAGAATGGAGAGGCCAATGTTCTGAAGAGCGGCGCCAACCAGAATCCCTGACCATAAGCCCTTTCCTTTCAAGTGTAAAACGAAGCCGAGAACCACAGAGATAGGGATGCCTATCAAATAATATGCCCCTATGTTGATGTAAGTGCCCAATTTTTGCCATCCGCATCCTCTTGCAATACCTGTTAACCATGAATGTTAATTACCATCATGGCATAGTCGGTGAAACTTGAAAAGCTACAATACATGCATAGTAATGTTGTTTAATATATTAAAAGCAGAAAGCAATATCTAAAATCGAAAGAGAAAAAAATGAGACAACAGGTGTGGTATATACTGGCTGGCCAAATCTGAAGATCAAGAATAATTCTGTAGAAGAGGAAAAAAAAACAAAAAATTGCCTGTTTTCAGTTTCAAGATGATGACATCAGAATAGACAAAACCAGGGTCACCTAAACACAGCACCTAATATACAGTAACAAGCAGTGATGAAATTTATACCTGTAAGAACACCTTGAAAAGCATCTAGAGCAACAGTAGTAGCGACAAAAGGGGACATGGTTGTGAAGTATTCAACTACTTGCTTGTTTTTGCTGAACATCAACCCAAAAAAGCGTCTACCGGCAAGAAGAGCCGATGAAAATAGTACTGCATCTGCAAAAGCCATTAGTATTGCTCCTTGCACTGCTACTTGAGCTCCTTGTGGGTTTCCCGCTCCTAGCTCATTTGAAACCCTTGTACTAAGAACACCAAATATATCTTGTCAAATTGAGAGTTGCTCATTTTATGCACATCCAAATAACTTGTACATGACGAGGATGAGAGATGTATCGGATGCATAAATGAGACATAAAAGTTTCGTATTTCTGTCTCTGACATACCTTGCAGCAGCGCCAATGGCATATGGAATCGCATACACTGTCCCCGTTGTTGTAAGGCTGTCGAGAAGAACTTCAATGTGAGATGTGAGAGCGTAAAAGTAGTAAGAAAAAAAGTCCAAGGGTTTGATAGGGGGTGGATGTTTGCTTTTCACCCATATCAGGATACCTGAGATGTTCAACTCAAAGATCTGCATATATGGGGCGGTGATACTGATACATACCTCAATGCGAGAACTGATGTTTCAAGTTTGGGATTAGGCAAGAGTCCAGCAAGGATAACAACCAGCTCAAATGACCAATACTCCAAGCTGCACTTGACAAAACAAACCGTCTAATAGCTTAGCAGCATCATTTAAAAACTACAACCATCAGCTAGCATGCCAGGATGGTCATCAGGCATGGAACTCATCTCTTTGTAAGAAGCAGGCTGACCAGAGCATGAGAGTTGATGGGACCGCCAGACGTAGAACCCGCGGGATCTCCATCAACACCTCCATTGAAACAGTGGCACGAGTCTTCGCACATGCGACAGAGTACCTCATGAACAAACCCAAGAAGAGAATATTCAACCAGATAGATATATCAAGTGCAAATGCAGCACCCAAGTAGCCAAGGCTTGATTTAAACACCAGTAGCCAACAAATGGGGATGTGGATGCAAAAGGTAAGCACTGAGCTGATTAAGAGGGGCATGATCAAGCTTTGAGTTTGGAAGAACCTAACAAGAGGCTGGAAAACAGCATAGCCAAACAATGCCGGAATGAAGCACCTCGAGAATTTACCGGCTGCTTGTGAGATGGAAGGATCCTGATGCATTAGAGGGAGAAGTTTCCCCATGAATATCCAAATGAGAGAGAGTGGCAAGGAGACTAATGCGAGGGATATGATGGCTGTGTAAGTGTAGATTCCTAATTTTTGGTATTGTTCAGCTCCATATGCTTGCCCACAGAGCGTCTCCAGCGCACCAGCCATGCCTAACTGTTTTCCAAATACAACAGCTTGATAGTTAGGATCCATTCTTGTGCAACGCTAGAGGGATATGAAGCATATTCCTGAGTACTCTGCAACTACCTTAGGTTCAAAGGCAAACTGCACCAACAAATTTTCTAGCAGGCTGTCAGTATAAATGGTGGATGAAGAGCTTTCCGCAAATTCCTAGGCTAATTGATAGGTAATCCAAAAGATATACCTTTTGCACATTCTCTCATACTAGACCAGAGTCTAGACAGTTTATCATCCCAAAAAAAAAAAAAAAAACAAGACAAGAGTCTAGACAAAATTAAGATGCCACAATTTGTAATAGGGAATTTATATGTATGCATTTCAGTAATAGAGCTCCAAACAGTTGAAGAAACAACCATCGGACAACAATGAGAGATCCGTGTTGTTGGTTAAAAGCCCTCAAAGGTTCCTTAGGAAGAGAACTAAACCAACATGCACTCCATGTTTGAACCCTGACTCCGGGCACTTTCATCTGTATTTGAACCCTGACAACCAAATTGGTAACCCAAAACACTCGATGCAACAGAGCTATCAGTGGAACAAAAATTGCAGAAAAAGGTGTTCATTGATACTCGCAAGGATTAAAGTAACTTACAAGAACATTGAAGCCGAAGACGGAGCAACAGGAGAAGGCAAGGGCAGTGGCAGAGAGAATGAGCTGAGATCCCAAGTGGCCCACCATCATCATGGATATAATCTGAAGCAAGTAAAATAATAAAATCACACCCACCATGGGTCCTGCTATGCTTCCTATCTTCTTCATCTCCTGCACCATTCTTCCCATCTTCATCTCCTCCGCTTCAAAAATCTGTCAGAACATTGCAGAAGAAACAGATGATTTTGAGTACTAAAATGAACAACAGGTCTATGTATGTACATGCAAGCTAGCACACATGCAAAGTGCAGTAATTTGGGTAATGCTGTTCTATTTTCACCAACACAAACAAACAAAAGAGAACGTACAGTGTGTTACGTTTTCAGCAAAGTGTCATTTGCATCGAATGAATGGATGACATCCCAAAGGTATCCAACTCTACATTCACATATCACCAGCCACAGAAAGATTAGAAACTGTTTTTCATCGCCAACTTTTGTGTTTTCTTACACGCATAGAATCGAAGGTTAAACTATCCTTTTTCGGTCATTTTGGTTACTGCTCCTGCTTTTGAGTAAGCATTGTATACATCCTTATGCCCCACGCCGGATATGACATATATCAAAACTCATATGCAAGTACAAGTCCATTACTCATTTATCACTTGTAGTACACCATGTACATGAACCTACATATCACACATACCCATAATCAAGATGATAGGTGAATGTCCCAACCAACAATCATAATGCTAACCATTCATGAAGAGATTCATTAGCCCTAGTAAAAGTGCTCATTAATGTAATTAAACTCTTCTAGTAGGGAAATTCATAATAAATGCCTCCATACTATCTTGATTTTTCTGATTGATTATTAAAATTAATTTTCTTTTCATTAATTGTGATTATCTTCTCTCCGCCAATCACACTTTAGGAAAGTGAAGGGGTGTACACCCCCGGTACACCCTAATAAGAGATGAAAATGCATTTATACATCAAGTCATCAACCATCTTTTAGTGGTGAACGGCCATCTCTATCGGTCTCTTTCCTCTTTTGATATAGGAAGAAAAATAGATTCACGGATTTCCTACACTTTTTAAGCTTTACATTGCACAAGACGACAGACAAAAGCACTTAAGCACCAAAACTAATTAGCCCCACAATTTCCTGATAAACCGCATGATTCATAAGTCATAACCCAAAAACTTGAGATTGAGAAAAAAAAAAACTTTGGGGTGAAAGCATGAATCTGATTTATCATTAGGAATTCTTCTATGCATGTCCTGGACAGGGTTCAAGGACGCATCTACGCGAATACCATGTCCTGTTGGATTACTGTCTACATATCAAGGTCATACCTGCTACCAATAGTTTCAAAATGAGGCCGGTGCTGAACATCTAGAGGGTGCATTCACGAATGGCTCTATAGATGATGAATATGACAGCGATCTTAGATATCTTTCTCTCTTCCCCCCTCCATTCAATTCCACTCCCGACTACCATGCAACCTAGTGATTTCCATCATCTTGAAGCGGCACACAAAAGCAATGGAACAACAGTGTTCATGATCGACGGCCATCCAAGTTATGAGATGTGGCTCTACAGTAAAACTTGCACTGCATTTGCTTCAAATCTACAAAACAAATCTAGAAACTTATCATGTATAGCAGACTAAAGTATTAAGAAGAATACAATGACCTCGACAAAAATGAACTAGCCAAAATCACTACCATTGACTACAGATGACCCATTCACTACAATTATGTATTGAATAAAAACATCAAGTGAAAAACATCTGATCAGACCAAGGGAAACCCTAACTTTGATATATCCAGATCCTAGAAGAGCAGCAGCATATGATAATCTTGCTTTGTTCTTTTTTATTTCTTTATTTATTTTGTTTAATCTAAAAAAAATCAAGTGTTACCATCACAGTGGAGTTTGGAACAACAGCAGCTGTTACTCGACCACACGAGGTAATCATCTGGCACGGGTGGTGGAAGTTCACCTGGATCGTTTATTCGTTTTTCTCCGTGACACGACTGAAATGCTACTGAAATCATCAGCACTTTCAACAGTAAGGGTACCATTGATCACTGATTAATGTATTTGAAAACAGTAAGCGGTATTAAGCAGCGGAGCGCCACTTACTGCTTAAGCGAACTAAGAGGTCACTTGAGCTGATCAAGCAGCTACACAAGTTCCCCACCAGCTTAATGAGCCTTTTGAGTTTTTTCCCCCCTTCTGTATTGTGTTTGTTGAGACCAAATTGCTAGTACAAGATATTACGTCATTCAAACAACATTGCAGTTACCAAAATTCATTAAAATGAAAGGATAAGATATATATATTCTTATCCTCGTAGTAACACATTGAGTGTCCCAACTTCGTTACAGAATATATACACTTTCGAAAAATCGGTGTCAGCAAGTTTTTAAATAGAGTGTTCAACTGACATGTGGTGGTTGAGTCCGTCTTCTTCCGTCAGTTTAAATGGGTCACAAGATTTACGGGCGGCTATTCTGTAGCTGCTTAAGCGGAAGCAGTATCTGGAAATACTTACCGTCTTTCAAATGGAACCAAGCACTTTAAGAGATGTCGAAGTCGAACTGAGACGGGATAAGGAACGGAGTCGACGGACCAAAACCTCGACATTCATGATGTCAACGGCACTCATCACCATCACCTGACAAATCAAACCCATCTCCGTCTCTACCTCAACCATCAAAACCCTAGAACTGCCACTGCCAACATACACGAACGAGAAATTGAGAACATGAATCAAGTGAGGAATGCACTGTCTTTGAAATTAGGGTTTTTCGGCTAGTTGATCTGGGGCTCATTGGGGTGTTCGAATCAACAAGGGGAAGATGAAGGCTCGAGATAGAAATCGGAGAAAGTGTTTGGGAATTGAGATTTGGCGGGAATCGTATTTGTCGTCTCCCCTTATGTTTCGCCATCGTTGATAGTGCTATGGAGGTAATGGATCATCACCCCCGCTGCTCCAAACTAGTGTATACCATTACTACTCCTTGATCCCATGTTAATTAGGACACGGCTACAAAAATGAGTTTGTAGACAAAAACTTATAATCGAGGCTCATTTCTGTTAGTTATAACTTGGGTACTTATTAGCGTAGAGTTTTTATTTAATAATTATATGACGAAACCATAAATGTTCATTCAGTTCGAGAAATATTGATAGTTATTGTTCGTAATTCATAAGTCTACATAAAATGACATTTTACATCACCAAAAAAATCGGTTCGATGGTTCCATTTACAATTCATAACTTGATTTTACGGAACACGTTGCAAAATAATTTGTTCAGGTTAGACTAAATATTACTATAGTTTTCTCCTAATAAATCACGCCTAACTTATCAAGAGACTAAAATACTACTCCCTTTTGTACCAAAAATAATAATATATATATTATTTTTATTGCCCCATAATTTTTACAGTAAATTCTCATAGGGTACATATTTTACAAAATAATTCTCATTTCATATAATCCGATAAAATACTTTCTATTTCATGCAGCATAATGCAACCCGATTCGTGATTTCGACTTCACCATCTCCGTCCCCTCCAACCGCCGCCGTCATAGCATCGTCGCCCTATTCCTGATCAAGCCTCACCTGAAATCCACCGCCACAACATCATCACCCACCTCATCCTCACCCAACTTGTCATCGCCAGTGATTCCTCTAGCCAAGAGGGCGAAGACGATGACATTGAGGAGCTCTTACAAGAAACTCTTCGAAGTCGACGTCACAGTGGACAAAGAATCCCTCGAGATCTAGCCTTTGCTCGAGGAAATAAAAGAAGAAGGCGACCGTGTGGTCCAAGATGGGGTGATACCACTACAGAACATGAACGCGTCAACGCTGAAGAAGGTGATCGTGTACTGTGAGAAGAGTGTCAAGATGAAGGAAAGTGATAGTGGAGAGGTTGGGATGAAGATATGGAGTTATGAGTTCATGGATGATTATAGGGATGATGGTTAGTGGTTTGACTTCAATTCTTGTTGGTTTGATTCGGTTTCGATGATCGAAAACGTGTTTGAATAGACGTGATAAGTTGCATTTGTTCTCGATGTCCTGTTCAATTTTTGTAGGCGCTCTATTTTAATTTGAACAGATGCCCTGTTTGTATTTGAAGAAACGCTTTGTTTCAAAAATAAATAGACATCCTATTTATATTTAAATAGGTGTTCTTTTAAAAAATAAATAGACATCCTATTTGTATTCGAATACGCTCTGTTTGAAAAGAAACCCTGTTTGAACAGGGTACACTCACATATACCCCTATTTCACAAGGTGGTGGTGATGGTGGCAAAGCTGGTGACGCATGGGGAGAATAAACTGGCACTGGAGGCGGAGAAAAAAAAAAAAAAATCGGAGGCGCTAGAGGTGGAGAATGAACCGGCATTGGAGGGGGTGGATGCGGTATTTGATGAATGAAAAATTGAGAAATTGATGCGGTGTTTGATGCATTTAATGTAAAGGAATATAACAAACCCATGTTGAAATTTCTTATAAAAAAGAATTTTGGGATAAAAAGAAAGATCTCTTGGGATACCCAATTTTATATGAAAGGGAGACCTAAACATTGTCTTAATTAATGCACGCATCGGACCTGACCGGGCCTCGAGCTGCTAGGCTGTTGGGTATTGGATCAGGCCTAATTATGTTGTAGCCCAAATCTTGACATAAGCTGATCTTACATTTCTTTCCAATCACTCCATTCCATCTAATCAATACACTTTTATGCACGTATTATCAGCACCGATGAGCCTTCCTTAACACAAGTGCTAGGAAGGTCTCAATGGCGGGTGTCATAGATACGAATCAAAAAGCTAATGGCTCGAAAGGAGCATCATTGACTTTGCTACTTGTAGCCCAGCCCTGAAAGATTTTTGAAAAGCTCAAGGTGCCATATTCCATTGTCCTATCTGCATGCTCACTTCCGTTACAGCTTATTAATAGAATACCAATAAGAGGCACTTTTGGCTGCGATGGGGTACAATCTGCTCCAGAGGACGAACTGTCGACTATGACAGCAACAGCGGACCATGACGGTTTCGACAAAGAATGAGTGAAAATGATTAGGTTAGCCTTCTGCATGATAATTTGGTTTGATGACGTCTGTGGATGAGTGAAAATAATTGGAAACAATTTACGGTTTGGTTTGATTGAGTCCAACTTTTTTTTTCCCCTTTTTGGATCAAAGATTGAGTCCAACTTTGAATTAATTATTAGGTTGCAATCATTTGTTTCCTTAATTTAAGTTAGGAGAAATAAGACCATTATTTTTGCTAGAGAACTAAATGGTAAAAAAGTAGTGTAATCAGATATCATGGTTCGGCCATCTAGTTGTAGGACATTAATCTGCAAGACAATGGGATATGCAAATGCAATATTTTGTCAAATTCTTTCATTTAAAAATTTTGTCTGATACTAATTCTATATGATAATTTAAAATACTGTTGCTTTATGATAATTTAAAATACTGAATAGCAACTAATAATTGTTCAACCATTTTTATATTAAAATTAAAAATCTCTAAAAAAAATTACACTAATTTTTTATATGGTTTATCATGTTAATAAAATACTCACCTCGTTCAATTCAAATTATAATATTATATTTTACTATTTAATATATATTTTATAAAATTATATTTTTTTAGTGAAATAATGTTTTATCATACGACAATATACAGTCCGTTAAATTATACAAGTTAATTCTCATTTACATATCACAATAAATTTGCATTCGATAGTCGTATAATATCAATCAAAATTTATCTCGATAAAAATAAATGTGTAACTGTTATAATATGAATGGTATAAATTATCAATAAATATTATTTTTTAAACTATTTATCATTTGATCATATCTCATTTTGTCAATTACCAATTAGTTTTTTTTTTTAATTTATGATGGCCAATTGTGCTATAAATCTTTCCTATTCTTTTGTAATTACATTACGAATCTCCTTGTTAACTTTCATTGAATATATTTTGCAAATCTGATTCACAAACAAACATTAAATCTCCAAGACTATGTTTGTGAAAGGTGAAGGAAAAAGAGAAAAATTAAGAGAAATAAATAGTTATTATATTTATAAATTTTGAAAGAATAATTAAAATTTAAAAAATTATAAATTAACTTTTATTTTTTATTTTGATATATAACATAACTATTTATTTTATTTTTTTATAATTTTTTATATATTTAAGGTTGTGCCCACTGTTTGTATACAGTATTCCTGACAATATGGAGACGACGATGGCTAGCCACGACCAGTACATTGGGGACAAGGTATTCGAGCGAACGAGGGCGAAGGTGAGAAACAGTGCACTGGCTGGATTGTTTCGAACTAGATGACGGTGGCGATAGAGTGTCATGGAAATATATTTCTCAGATTATAGATTAGATTATATTTTAGGAATGATTTCACGTGTTTTTTTTGAGTATTTATCAAGATATTATAATATTTATTTTTTATAAATATTTATTTGATAAATAAGATAATTGTATATAATTAATTGATAAATAATTTAATTTTTATTAATTGATTAATAATTTATTTTTTACTCTACATATAAATAAATAACAAATGACATAAATTTCTTTCAAAAAAACAAATGAAATAAATTTATAAACTCATTTTGATTCACATAAAATGCCCCACTCACACACCGGGCTGTCATCAACGTCCCAAATCATCGTTCATACTGCACTCTATTTATTCACCGATTTGCGGGTATCACGAACCAAAACGACATCGTCCCTTGACCGAATCGCAAGCTCACTTTCCTATATAGACCACTCACTCACTCTCCTCACCAAACCCTAATCTCCCCTTTCTCTCTCTACCCCTCCAATGGCGACTCGACGCGTCCTCTCCTCTCTCCTACGCCCCGCTCTCCGTCGATCTCCGGCCAAACACGCCATCTCCGCCGCGCGCTCCACCACCGCCACCACACCCTCCCCGGTCGGCTTCCTCCTCCACCGCGTCCTCAACTACGCCACCTCCGCCGCCGCCGCCGCACAACCCTCCACTCCTCCGAAATCGCCGGCGGAAGGCACCGGAGGCAAGATCACGGACGAATTCACCGGGAAAGGCGCGATCGGGAAGGTTTGTCAGGTGATCGGGGCCGTGGTGGATGTAAGGTTCGATGAGGGACTTCCGCCGATCTTGACGGCGTTGGAGGTGTTGGATAATCAGATCAGGCTTGTGCTTGAGGTGGCTCAGCATTTGGGGGAGAATATGGTGCGGACGATCGCCATGGATGGGACGGAGGGGTTGGTGAGGGGGCAGAGGGTGTTGAACACTGGATCTCCGATCACGGTATGGGGATTTTGTTGATTTTTGGGGTTTGATTGTGAATTGATTTGTTCGTGATTGGAGATTTGGGGATTGTTGGTTTGGATCTGATTGGGGGAGATTTTGGGATCGGATCTGGGGTTTGACTGAGATCTGATCTGATTTGGGTTTGGAATTTGTGTCATCTGGTGTGTTGATTTGTGTGATCTGTGATATTACTGAGGAATGATTGTGTTTGTTGTTTTGTTGGTACCAATTATGGTTCGCTTTGGTGGCTGATGAGTGAAATCATTAGTGTTATGGAAGCGCAGCCCATGGCCAGTTAGTTGTATGAGACGTAACTGTGGAAGGATCAGTGTGAATTTTGGAGAAAATTTTAGCTGGTGATGGACTCGAATCGATTGGTATTCAGCTGTGGCCTCTTTTTTATGATTATCAGAAGCTATATCAATTATTAATGCGATGATGAAGAGAAAAATTGTTAGAATCTAGGAAATGGAATTCAGAAATGAGAGGAAAACTGGAAAGCCTTTGTCAATGGCACGATCCAATAAAGATTAAAGACGAACCAAGCATGAGATGTTGTGGGTCTAGTCACATTTCATGTGTGTGCATTATCCAAACTATGAAGCTAAATTAGAGACCTTATGTTTGAATTTTTATAGTGTATTAATAGTTTGAAAGGTTTATTTTTCATTGCATTTACAATTTGAAAACATAAAAATGTATTGCTAAACAAGCTTCTACTCGAATATACTAGAAGTCAGCTTGGTAGACAAAACAAGTATTGGGTTCAATGATTGTGTTTATATCTGATCTTCCTTAATTCTTCTTCCGTCTTTTGCACGGAAGGTCAACAAGAGCCTCTTCTGAAGAACTTGCCATACAGTGTGTGAAGAGGAAAATTTGGCATATCGGGCGTCAAGTGCCTCTCCTGGCTGTGATTACCAATGCTTGCTAATATATTTCTGATGGGGATAAGACCAACCAACTCTAATCAGCTTCCTAGGCATCACTGTATCTATGACCTTGTCCTGTGACATAAAAAGCTTGATGTCTCACCTTGCCTCTATTATTATTTTTATTATTAGTTGTTAAAGCACTTTTTTTTTCTTTGCAGTTTATGATATGTTTGTTCTTATTGTTTGATTGATTTATATATTTTGTCTTTCGATATGTTGCTTTGTGTTTTTTTGTATTATTTATATTCTTTTTCCACTTGATTTTCACTAAGCCTAAAGTGCAAGTTCAGTATCTTCTTTTCATTTTACTTGCCAGTTTTCTAATTTTGGATCATCCAAAAGTTCTCGTGAAGATAGCCTCATTTAGTACTTGTAGATGTACACTTTGTTGTCCCTTTTGTGCTCCAGATAGGATATGACATTGAGACATTCAGATTTTTTGTAGCCTGGTTTTTTTTCTAGTTATTTCTTTGATGATTTATACTGTAATACACATCTCTCTCTTGACTAACTAGATAACTTCTCCACTTGTGGTGATCTACCAGTTATTTACATGTGTGTTGTATTTTGTGTGATAATTGCATTCTCATTTTCGCTTTCCAATCAAATCTCACTGTTCTCACCAGTAGAGGTGCTTACATTTTGCCTACTTGTTAGGTCCCTGTGGGGAGAGCTACACTCGGTCGTATCATGAATGTCATCGGCGAACCAATTGATGAGAGGGGCGATCTTAGTAAGTTACTTGCGATCTTTTCAATGCTTATGATGTCCAGTGTCATGATATGCATGCCAAACTAATGTCTTTTTTTTTAATGTACTCTCCACAGAAACCGACCACTATCTGCCCATTCATAGAGAAGCTCCTGCTTTTGTTGAACAAGCTACCGAGCAACAGATTCTTGTCACTGGAATCAAGGTGAATCTGATGTTATTTGTGCTTTGTTAAAACCATAGATTCAAAATAAGATTAACCCTACAGTTTATGGCATCCTTTTATGTGCTTAATACTTGTATTTTTTTTTTCCCTGATAGGTTGTCGATCTCCTTGCTCCATATCAAAGAGGAGGAAAGATTGGGCTGTTTGGAGGTGCTGGTGTCGGGAAAACAGTGCTTATCATGGAGCTGATTAACAATGTGGCCAAAGCTCATGGTTTGTGGCCAATTTGATCCTTATCTAGTGCTTTGAAAAGTCTCTGAGATTGAGAGAGAAGTATTAGAAATTCTGATGGTCCACTTGTCTCTTGATCAGGTGGTTTCTCGGTGTTTGCTGGTGTTGGTGAGAGGACTCGCGAGGGAAACGACTTGTACCGAGAAATGATGGAGAGTGGTGTCATTAAGCTTGGAGAGAAACAGGTGGCTGATGCTATTGCTGCTTATGGTTGCTTTGGTTCTGATGATGTTGTTTCTGACTTCATGTTTGCAATATCTGTTTGCTTAGGCCGAAAGCAAATGTGCTCTTGTGTACGGTCAAATGAATGAGCCGCCTGGTGCTCGTGCTCGTGTTGGTCTTACTGGATTGACTGTGGCAGAACACTTCCGTGATGCAGAGGGTCAAGATGTGCTGCTCTTTATTGACAATATTTTCCGTTTCACCCAAGTGAGCATCCTTCTCCCCATTATTGGAACAATATTCCTTTAGTAAACTCTGTCCAACAATCATCTTTGTTCTGCTGTTGCATTTGTAGGCCAACTCTGAGGTATCTGCTTTGCTTGGCCGTATTCCTTCTGCTGTGGGTTACCAGCCTACGCTGGCAACTGATCTTGGAGGCCTTCAAGAGCGTATCACAACCACCAAGAAAGGTTCCATCACATCTGTGCAAGCTATTTATGTGCCTGCTGACGATTTGACAGATCCTGCACCCGCAACAACATTCGCTCACTTGGATGCCACAACTGTGTTGTCTCGACAGGTCTATTGACTGACAGATTCTCTAGAAGAGCTGAAGGTTTGATTCATTTAGTTCGTTTCCTGATTTGTTTTTGTTGTTCAGATTTCCGAGCTTGGAATCTATCCTGCTGTCGATCCTCTTGATTCTACATCTCGCATGCTTTCACCTCACATATTGGGAGAAGATCACTACAACACTGCCCGTGGAGTTCAGAAGGTTCTTCAGAACTACAAGAATCTTCAAGATATTATTGCAATCTTGGGAATGGATGAACTCTCTGAGGATGACAAACTGACTGTGGCTCGTGCTCGTAAGATCCAGCGTTTCTTGAGCCAGCCTTTCCATGTTGCAGAAGTTTTCACGGGTGCTCCGGGCAAGTACGTAGATTTGAAGGAAAGCATAAACAGCTTCCAGGTAATTTTAGTTTTCCGAACATGTTCTATATGCTCTTTGTTTCACTTGATTACTCTTGTTGCGTCCAGATTATTTCTGGTGAGGTAAACACTCTACTGGGATTACTTCACGTGCTAGTGATGAGGTGCCACTGGTGGAATGCGTAATTGTCTGTTAATTGGATCCTGCCACCAGACAGGATAACTTTTAGAACTTGTTGGAGTAAATTCCAGATTTCGACTATAATGTGCAATTTCTCTGGTACTTTAGCCCATACAACCTATATGCTTAGCATTTGAATCACGTTTCTTTATGTTGGAAATGTGCAGGGAGTATTGGACGGGAAGTATGATGACCTACCTGAGCAATCCTTCTACATGGTTGGAGGAATCGAGGAGGTCCTTGCAAAGGCAGAGAAGATCGCCAAGGAATCAGCCTGAGCAAATCATGTTTCGCTTCAACTAATTTTATCATGTTCATTTATCTGGGATAATTGCTAAAAAAATAATTCGACATTGGCTTTGCCGGCTTCCTGGAGATGTTTTTTTTTTCTGAGACATGCCCGAGTATTGAGTATTTTGATTCAGTTTCGGGACAAACTTGATGTTCAAGTGTAAACTCAAGGGCTCCGTTGCTGGCAGCCCATTTCTCCCTTCTTCCCAGTTAGAATAATTAGAGGAAGAGACGGATGTATATTTATGTTTTGTTTTTTCCCCTGAGCTTGGAACGAATGAACCGTGATTCTTCTTGGTAATCCTCGAAAGAGTATTTGCTTGTACAATTTGTTATTCATCAATGTTCTGCATCGGTGGCCAGATAGTGTCGATGAGAATTTAGTGTTTTGTGTTGGTGGTGTTGCACAATTCTGGAGATGATTAGAAAGAGGTTATCGACTTGGCTCCTAGGGTGGTAAGATGGGAACGTATCGTGTTATCGAACAAGGGTGTCCGTTTCTTATTGGTTGGTTATCAATTCTTCAATTTGAATGTTCCATGGGTTTTGTTATTTCTATTCGATTAATAAAATCCAGTATGCCGATTGCTCTCTGTATATTTGAGTAAAGTTTGCTGATTACTATGTGTATTTGCGTGATGGGATACTTGAAATATATCATGTCAAACATACAAGGTTCAAAGGCCAAGGAAACTTCTTTTAAAATTCTAAGTGCATTTGTAGTAGTTTTCTTATATGATTTTCTATCTATATATAGTGAATCAGTCAAAAAATATGTCAAGCAATAAATTTTCTATTCTTATATAATTTTTTATATCTTTTATTTTTTTCTATATTTGAAGGATCAAAAATTTTATTCTCTATATAATTTATATCATTAAAATAATACAAAATAAATATTTTTGTTAGAAAAAAGTATAAATATTTAAAAAAATTAAATTATTTAAGGTAAGACAAACTAAAATCTATTATTTTAAAAATTAATAAAATATTATTATATTCTAAAATATTCTAAAATTCATTAATAATATATAATATATCAATATATCATTAAAAATCTATAAATTAAAAATGTGCAAATGTATATAAGGAATCGATATAAAAAATCTGTTACGTGACTTAATAAAAAATTTGATGTCTATACAGAGAGAATGAGACCGTAGTAATGTGTTTTTAGGGATAATGATAGAAAAACTGTTATGAATGATCTATTGAAATTATATTGTGAATGATGGCAAAAGATGCAACCTTGAATATGGTAACGCAGAATTTTTGTTCGTTTACATGGTAAAAACCACGGTATGTGAATTTCCCCTTTTTTTTTCTTTTTTATGCAAAGTATCCTTTTATGGATGGAGACACGTCCAGGCTATTTTTAACATGTTCTTTCGATAGGGTAAGAAATCAGAGAACAAAAATACGTGTTTCCTTTGGTTCCAACTACAACTGCAAAAACTAACACTGGAAATAATCTAAGCTCCCAAGAAAGCAGAAAACAAAATCCACTTACCTTATAGGAACTTAATGTTACCAATAAACGGCGAATGTATAGATTTTCGTTGTCTTCCCTTTTATAACCACCTAAGGTGCTTTATATAGTGATTAATCGTTATGCCTTTGTCTCATTATCACGAACAACGGTACATCTTGTGCGCTTGATTTGCAACTACCATGAAAAAATGTTAGTTTTTATTTCCTAGTATAGTGTGACTTCGAAGTTCTTTCTTTCACTCTTGCTTTATATTTACATTAACTCGGTTGTGTTTCTGGATTTCTAGTCAAGAAGTACCTCAAAGGCGAGGCCATCCGTCGAGAAGAGAGAAGAAGAGAAAGAGAGGAGAGAGCAAATCCTCCACCTCCTCGGCAAGCTTCTAGTCGTCAAGGTCCTATGTATCGATTTCGTAGAGGGTTGTCCCCTATTCCTGAAGCGCATTCCGACGAGAGTGACAGTACTAGTTATTATAGTGCAAGTGCTGACTTTGAATCAGATGCTCCTCCGTCTTCAGCCCCTAGAAATCATCATAATGAAGGAGATTACGGTGGTTATTCAGGTTTCGGCAGCTACCATGGTTCTAGTAGTTATAGTACTTCCAACAGTTATGGCGGTTACAGTAGGTACGATGGATACGGCAGTCACAGTGGTTATAGTGCTTGCAGTGGATACAGTGATTCCAACAATTCTTCGAGTTATAGCGGTTCCAGTAATTACAATAATGATAGTACTTACAGTATTGATGCCTTTGCTGGATACGGTGGTGGCTACGGACCTACAGGTGATAGCGACCATGCAGCCGCACTACGCACGGTGGATTCGTACCTCGGAACTTCTTACTACCCTCCTGCTGAGCGAACAGACGATCGCAGCTCTGCAGAACGAGCATGGGATGATTTCTTCGGGACACATCCTAGTTACTACAACCCTGGTGGCGGGTATTATTAGCATGCACTGTGCTGCACTGTGGTCCGCTGCTATTCAGTTTATTCTTTATTCACTGTTGATGTCATTTGTTAGATCAATTCGAATAATATAATTTAGAAGAACGCTAAATTATCTTAGGTACTCTGTTTTCGTGTTCTGGCAAGCATTTGAAACTTGGTACCAGTTTTGTTTTTGATCTGACTGGATGTGTTAGCTTCATATGAAGATCAAAAAAATTGATCTGCTATTTCTTTTATCCTAATTAGTCATTACTACTGCGATGTTAGCTTTTCTCGTTCAGCTTTTCGTTCGTCTTATGACTACTAATTTTGCTCAGATAAACTGCCCAACAGTATGATTCATTCATAGCGTGAGCAAGTAAAACGAAAAACTGAATGGTATTTTTGTTATTCTTTATTGACCTCCTAGGGAACAATGAGTGTAAACGATTCAGTAGTATGCCAAAAGAAACAGGATTATCAGTCCACCTTGAACAACCAGAACAGCTTATTTGTTACATCCAGAGAGGAAAACAAACCTTCAATTTCGCATGAAGGCGATTGAAAGTGCATCTCGTGGAGAAAAAGAAACCCTGAGAGTCCTTCCAATATCTTCATAACCTAAAGGACACATAAGAAAGAAGCACGCAAGCGAAACATCGACACAACCACACTAAATCATAAAACCAACCATGCTGATAAACTGCGCATGGAAAATTGTGGTGTGAACGTCTTCTTTGATTTTTTTATACATAAGAAATGACTGGTTTGGATATGTACCGAAGGAACACTAGGGTATCACGACAAACAACTTTGGACTAGTAACAAATAATAGGCTACGCAACTCATGCTACACCACTCTTCATCAACAGATTGAGCACTTTGCTCTACACTAAAATCATTCATCAGTCGTTAAATATCAATAGTTCTGACACTGCTCATTCTCCATTCTGATTTCTGTGCTATACAGCCTTAGGATGCAACACTATTCAACCTTTGGAGGAAGCATATATATATATGTTCAATCATCTGACCGTGTCTTGGTATCCGACTAAAAGTGTAAAACACATCTCATTTCTTCTTATTTTTCACCATGCAGAAGATAAGACTCATCAAACGGCCAGAGTCTGTAACCCTGTGTGTATTTGGTAGGATTTCGCTTCTACTAACAGTAGTTTGAACTCTAGGTTTCGTTTGCCTTGGAGGCTCCAATCTCTCCATAATACGTGAAGTTCTTGTGTCCCTCGGTCTGCAATTTAGCAGGGAAGCTGTCCTGGATTTCTCTGCACTGGATTTGGGAGCACTCGGTTGAGAAGTTGTCATGGAGATATTATTGACGATTAAGTTGTCCCAGTCCCCTGTAGAACATGCGACTCCGTTGTCCTCTGCCTTTGGGAGATCTACAGGTAGAATTCCTGTTTGGACAGCTTCAAGATCTATCACTTGACTCAAATGAATGGGTTGGGACATTTCTATGCGTATCAGGAGTTGTCGTCGCAAGATCTATCACCGACTTAGGTGTAAGAATCTGTTCAGGAGGGCATAAAACAGAAGCTACAGTGCCATCTCTTGCTGGTAAAAGCCTGCAATAGTATACAATTAGATTCAATAAGCCCAAAAGATTTCTACAATAGTATACAGTGTCCTCTTCCATGTAGAAAAACGCTGAAGGCGAACTGAGATCCTAAAAGAAATAGTAAGACAGACCTCTAGTAGAGATTGTTTGACAGAATTCTCTGTCTCCGCAAAAGTTGAAGAATCGGATAGATGCAGAAGTGGGAAGGGCAAGACGTCCTCCGCTGCTGCAAGCCGCTGCAGTTCCAACCAGAATCATCCAGAGGTGGAAAGAAAACAAAAGATAGTACCCATAGTAATTCATTTTGAACCAAATAGAATGATATGAAGTGCATGATTGTTTTTACCCTTAGAAGCATTAGTCCCCTGTCTGATGGCTGAAGAATACAGTAGTAATGTAAGTCACTCTTTTTCGGGTCATCTATATTACAAGATGACCTGCAATGAAGTGCTCGACAAAGCCCCTGATAGACTGTAACATGCAATTTGATCAATTTGTGGAGACAAACGCATGCAGAAATTGTCCTGCAAACTATTTTAAAATATCTATATACATTTTAAAATAATTCAAATAAATAAATATTATTTATATTATGATACGAAAAAAAAAAAAAAAAACTCCTAATATTTTATCTATCATCCTTCTGACCAAAATATTTATCTCATCATTCTATCACACTTTACTTCCTTTCCTGGGTTATTCCATTTTCATGCCCACACTAATATTTAAACAGTTCTTTTCTTTGTTTTGCCTTTACCTTTTTTTGTTGAAAAAGCAACGTGGTTCAAGTTAATGGAGACCTACCAGATCTGTACAAATACAGGTAGAAACCTTTGCATTTATACCCATCACGCTTCCTATTCAAAACAAAAAAAGAAAAAAAAGAAAAAGAAAAAATATTTCATCATTCTCTCATCAATCAATCGATGAATCCATGATGATAATGAACCGAACACTCTTTTCTCCCTTTTCACACTTCGATCAAATCTCACCTCTCAAACCCTAACCCTAGAATCTTCAAAATCCCGTTAATCGATTCGCAAATCACCCGACTCGATTCCAAAATCCACACAACCGATCACGAATTCGACACACGCCATTGCATAATCCCATCACTGAGAAGTTGTTGCATTTCTCTTCTATGAAGAATCGCGAGTCCCTGATTCGATCTCCGTCGCCATTTTGGGGATATAGTTTCATTGAATTTGCTGGAGTTTTGTACAGTTTCATTGTTCGATTCGACATATGATAGAGCGAGAAATCGAGGGATTGTTGTTATGGGGGCAGCTGAGAGGAAGAGATGGCTGTTTCTGCTATTCTCCGCATTGTTGATCTCATTCCTCATCTTTCTATCTGCCATTTCTGGTCTCAGCAGCGCCTCCTACGCCTTGACAAACAATCCGGTGGCGGCGGGTCGCGGGCTGCAATATCCGCCGGCATTTGGGTATTTCATCTTTGGTGGTGGTGGTGATAAGGAGAGGATGTTCCGGTTGCTTCTTGCGGTTTATCATCCGAGGAATCGGTATTTGTTGCATCTTTCTATGGACGCGTCGAGGGAGGATAGGGAGTGGCTGGCGGCAAAGGTGATTGCAGTGCCGGCTATCAGGCAGTTTGGGAATGTGGATATTGTCGGGCAGCCGTTGTGGATAACGTATATGGGATCGACGCATTTGGCTGCAACATTGAGGGCGGCGTCGATTTTGTTGAAGGTTGATGGTGGATGGGATTGGTTCATCACCTTGAGTGCTTTGGATTACCCTTTAATGACTCAAGATGGTATGTGAATTAAAGAGTTGAATTCTGGCTGTTACACTAATTATTTTTTTGTGGATTTGAGTCAAGCATGATTAGATTCTGATTTGTTATGCTGTTAATTTGATTAGGAAGTTTGGGCGGACCACCTCTTTGCTATGTTTACTCTGTCAAACTGCTTAAATTGTTATGTCGAACCTCTTTTTTTACTCCTTGCTGTATCTTATGTAATACCCCGACTCTTGTTCAATTTATGTGTCCAGGGTCAAGGAATATGACTACAAGAATCCGCCTTTTGTGCGCTGTTATCATCCTAGTTGAAGGGAGTTCTAGCTTCTTTGCTGAATACTCTGGCTGGCTCGAAATGGTTTCCTAGAATAGGTTAATAGAATGTGAAGTTGTCGCTTGCTGCATATGTGCGTTGTGGATTTCTGTGTTGCGTACTTGGTTGGTTTGCAGTAATGATGGGTTTTTTAAGGAATATTTTTTGCAAACTTAATGTTGAAATTTGAGATGGGAAAAGAGGAGCTTAGCCAGCAGAGAATAGCTTCATTGGAAAATAAGACTTCTTTATCTTTACAGCTTCATTTAGTCTCTGTAAACAATGAGAAACCGATTTATTTTGTTTGCTTCTGTGAAATGATGGAGAAAAGCAGTGGATTCTGAGTTCTCTCCTTTTGCACGGTTTTTTGTCTTCATATGTTTTATCTGAATGAGATGTTGTGTTGCTAGTATATTTTGTTCATGAAACTGGGCGTTGTATATTTTATTTCCAATCTTGAATAAATGTAGAATTAGCTTTTCTAGGATAATGGTTTCGATTGGATTTATGTTGAGGATCATCCGATCATGCAATTGGTGCTCAAATTTTACCACCACCGTAATGAATTGATTTAATGGTCAGAACTTGGAAGGATGGATCTCAGGTTTTGTAACTTTACTTCGATGGGTGAAGTAGCATCTACTCAATACGCGGATTATGTGTTTTGGTAGAGATCAAGAGCAGCCAAGACTCTAGCGATAACGGAATTATTACGGAGCTAAGCGATGTGGGGGCTGGGGGCTGCTATAGCTGTATCAAGTTGGGACCCTAAGATAGAATTCTGATTGTTACCTTGGTCGAAAGTTGGAGATCAGGTGTTCTCAAATTTGTGCTGCTAGTCCACCCAACTAGTGATTTGTTTGGTTAGGTTTGATCCGTGGACCATACTTGCTGGTTTATCTGGAACATTTTTCCTATCTGGACCATTTGAGAAGATTCAAGCAACTTGGGTTTCTAAAAAGTTTGCAGGCAACCAGTTTTACGGGCCAAAAAAATGTGGACTGTGGATTACTTCATACTTTATGAATGGTTGAAAGAATTTGTGTACTACATTCAGCAGCATGTGGCTCTATTTTTTGGCTTGTTAGTTTTAGCCGGGGTCTACTGTCTTGTCTTTTGATCTTAGCTTTCAATGTTTATCAGTTTTGGCCACTTTGGTATCTGTCACTCATCCATCTGTGCTTTTTTTACCTTTCAGATTTATCTCACTTGTTCTCCTCGCTCAGGAGAGATCTTAATTTCATTGATCACACCAGTGACCTCGACTGGAAAGAGTATGAGAACGCTTCTCGTTATTCCTTGTATTATCGTCTTATTGACAATCATATCTTTTGATGGTGTGATGTGATTCTATTCTACACAACTGCAGAGGTAAAAGGGTCCAGCCTATTGTAGTTGACCCGTCTATTTACTTAGCTAGGAGAACCCAGATATTTACAGCTACAGAGAAGCGTCCAACACCAGATGCTTTCAAAATTTTCACAGGCAAACTCTCATATTCTATCCGATCAGCGAAAATTAGTTGCAAGTTCTCGCATTCATGTTGTTTTGTTTTCTTCTTCCACAGGTTCTCCGTGGGTCATCTTGAGCCGACCCTTTCTGGAGTTCTGTGTCTTTGGTTGGGATAATCTCCCAAGAATCTTGTTAATGTACTTCAATAATATGATGCTTCCACATGAAAGTTACTTTCATTCTGTCATATGCAACTCTCCCGAGTTCAGAAACACGACGGTGAACAATGATTTGAGATACATGATTTGGGATAACCCTCCGAGAATGGAGCCACAGTTCCTGAATTCATCTGATTATGATCAGATGGTTAACAGTGGAGCCGCATTTGCCAGACAGTTTCAGAAGGATGATTCTGTGCTCACCATGGTGGACGAGAAGATTCTGAATCGAAGGCATAACCGGGTTGCTCCTGGAGCTTGGTGCACTGCTCGAGATAGCTGGTTTTCTGATGGTTGCTCGCGATGGGGTGATCTGAATGCTGTAAAACCTGGTCCTCAAGCGAAGAAGTTGGCGGAGACTATGTCAAACCTTCTTGATGACTGGATTTCTCAGACAACCCAGTGCACATGAATGGTGATATGAACGTTGCAAATGTGCAGCATTGTCTTTTGAGCTGGATTACAATGCTATCGCAGATAATATGCAGGTTTGATGACGGATGATCCATTTACTCGGGATTTTTTCATCCCTTGCAGCAAGATAGTTCAAGATCGCGTCTCAGCGATCTCCCATTTTTGTGTTTTTTGAAGAGCCTCTAGTCAGTGTAAAGGCGCCTGTTCTCTGGCTGTAACTTTGTGAGACAACATAGCTTCTTCTGCCTTGTAATAATTCATATGTTTCTTGTTGTATTTTTTTGTATTTCTATCCACCAAAGTCATCGAGATATGATAATAGTTCTCATTCTTTCATTTTTACTTGGTCGAATACTGTACTTGGTATCGTGGCATTAGGGAAGATGGATTTCAAATGTAAATGTTGCATCCTGAAAATGGTCTGGGTCACCTTAGGTTCTTTTAACCTGTGCAATGGCGAACAAATAGGCTCGAAGTTACCGTGGTATTTGGCCATAATCTTCGAAATTTTGGCAGAGATTGAGCTCTTGGCATCATCCTCGACCAGGGATTATTTCATTCATGGTTTTATAGTTATGCTTGTCATTTGTAGGTTTTTTTCATATATTGGTTTTCCAAATTGGTATCGAATTAACAAGCATAAGTCACCACATATTTCATTTTTTTACCCGAATAATAAACATCATATGATAAGACAAGTCAAGCTATAAAAAGATTGTTGGGTCTCCTGTTCCGATCCTACCTTGTTGATAAAATAGATTCCTCAGCATCTCTTTCTAAAGAAAACATCTAAATCCAATTAGTTGCCAAATTAGACAAGAACCTTCCAAGAATTGTTCGAGGGAAAACAATAACCGTTGTCTAGAAACCAAGCCAACGCGTTACAAACAAAGCCCAACACGGTTTTGCTTTGTTTACGTATCATTCTCCATGTCCCATCATTGGCCCCACCATCAAATCCCATAGAAATTTTTGCATATAAAGCAACTCAAAATCAAAACTATCTCCCATGATAATCACATTACAAAGTTTGTTTCACTTTCCATTTTGAGAAACTTGATCACATCGCCAAAAAACAAAGTGAACTCTGTCATGTCCATCTTGTCCTGTCGCGCTCTTCCTGCTTTGCCATTTTCGAACGGGTCATATGATCAAGACCTCTGCTTACGACGAGAAAGATGTTCTCGATGAGGAGAGATCAATCCAATGACCGTGAGTTTGACTACAATGGGAGTCTGATTGACGAGAACATGATCGTCCTGAGGATGAGGATTCGCGAGATAAGGATTGGAAACACTACGCACTACAACTCACTCTTACATCTTGGAGACTTTTATTTGCCTTACATGATCTTACAATATTGCTATAGTTCTTATTTATACTACTCATGTTCTCAAAAGAACGATGAGGATTAAAATAATACAATAATAAGAAGAGATTCTCTGAAGTTTTCCAAAAATAATAATAAGAATATTATCTTAAATATTTACATAGAAAATTCTAGACAATATTCTAGAAGTTACATCACAAAATCTAGAGAAAAATATCTAAAGATAAGTTTTGGACTTTAGGCGCTTCAGCTTGCTTTTGAATTTGGATTTGGGTTGGTGTTGTAAATCTTAACGGTTATCTCAAATAGTGAGTCTTGATTCAAATAGTTTAGCCAAAGAGATGTGATTTCGTAAGTAAGATTGCAGTCCTTCCAGGCCATATAACCGCATTATCATCCATAGCTTCCACGATCTGCATATAAGATACCTAATTTGTGTAAGATTATGTAAATGAGACCTATACACCAGCATATAAGATACCTCTTGGGAGACATCCTCGTTATTCAATCCCTAGAAGAATTATCGACTTGAATAATTGTAGGATATGAAAAAGGATGAGTAGCATAACTAGAAAGTTAGCCGGATGATAAAGATAGGTCGTTGGAGCATAATTTTCCTAAGTAAATGGTAAAATCGTCCTCGGCTGCTGTCTGTTGAAACTTAGCAGATATGATCACACCCATTTCTTTCATTGGCAGTTCAACATTTAACACAACACCAGGAATTCCAAAAGCAAGAGCACATTTGCGCAATCATAAAACCTAGAAAGAAGATTAAATTCTCGGGTTGCTGGAAGAGTTCAGGATAAACCTGAATCGACGTCCAAGGGGGATTTGCCAGTCCTTGTAATCAGCAATCAACTTTGCCTCGGAGGCCTGAAATGAATTCGCATTTGAATAGAACAAGATTAGAGATTGCAGAACGAATAGAACTGCAAACCAAGCTGATCGTTTTTCACAGGGATCCATAATAAACCTGGCGCTCTACGATTTCATCAGTCAACAGTATATTATTGAATTGAAGGTTAAGCACCAAAACGTTGTACTTTGTTAGTCAGATATCAGCATCATGATCTTCTTCATCGTATTTCATTTCATTCTTCTTCTTCTTCTAGTAAAAAAATGATGTGATTTTTCATCGAAGAAAAATGGAGTGATTCATATCAATCTTAAACATATACTGTGTCCAATTCATCCCGAAAATAAGGTTATCAATCATGGTTCTTTTTAGATTAAGAGAATTATCAATTCTATACTTAATATCAAATATTATTTTTTGATATAAAATTATTTCAATAATTGTATTATTTTAACATGAAGTTGAACTTGCTCTGATTAAAGTGACTCCATCGATACCGGACCTGCACACAGTAACACAGTAAACTGAACCATCAGCACTGACGAGTGACAACACCAACCTCTCTCATCACCAGACGGTCCCACGTAACTCCAATTAACCTAATCCGACGGCTGACACTTGCTGCTTTACCACAGTACCGTGCGCACTCCTCTACGAATTCATTTCTCCCATCACCACCCCGGCCCGGCCCCCCTTCTCTTCTCCACTATCCTCTCATTCACTCGCCGCCCCCATTCTCCGATCTCCGGTGAGTAATCGGAACCCTAATTTTAAACCTTCGATTGATCCCATTCTCTCCATATCGATTCTTGTGCGGTTATGTGACGGCCGAATTCGCTGGCTCGTTGTTGTGGTCTTGGTTGAATTTTTTGCTGCTTGATTTTCAAGTGTGGAAATCTTGGTGTTTTGTGTGGTTTTTGGCATTGCATGTTTGTTTTGGGTAGATTGTTGCGTATTGTTGATGGTGGAATTTGGATGTCATTGTGGAGAGAAGGGTGTGCCTGTGCCATTGCTTCTGTTGTAGGGTTTATTGTTTGTTGTGGATCGAATTCGGAGGCTTTTGACAGTCGAGGGGACTCGATGTTGGTAGATTTGTGTTTTTTGTTGTTTACGCTGAAAGTGTTTGTAGGAAGGCGTGGAGACTCGTTTGTCCTTGTTAGGGTTTAGGATGAGTTGTATGTCTTCGAGTTTGTTATCAGAGTCGGGCGTGTTAGTTAATTAGTTGTGGTTCGTGCGTTCAAGTATGGTTTTTTTTGCTTCTAATTGACAGTCGCTTCTCCACGGGGTAGAATTGATATTCGGGTTGTTCTGAACTCTAGGGATAGATAGATGCTAGGTGTGTTTGTTGTTTGTTGTGGTTATGATGTTTATAGGAAGATGCAGATATTCTCCAAGATTCAATTACAACTGCTTCTTTTGATTTGAGCGATGGCCGATGTGGTTGTTCCTTGAATGCTATACTGTTTGTCATGGATTTGGGTTGTGGTGTTCTTACTGGCATTTCAGATCTTGTTGTGTCCATTCCAGCAATAGGCTCCAGCGACTTAAGCATAGAGTGATTTTTATCTGGCCATTTTCTATGTTTGGTGAAGTTTTAATGTTTTTATGATCAAACGTGATGGTTGTATCATGTATGTGTTAGGATAAATATTGGTGATTGGAGATGGGGACTAAAGGGGTGAGGAAGGAGAGAGTTTATGCGGCATTTCGTGCAATGAAAGATATTGGAATTCCTGAAGAGAAGACAAAGCAAGTGCTGAAGAAACTCCTGAAGTTGTATGATAAAAACTGGGGGATAATAGAAGGAGAAAACTATAGACTCTTGGCAGATGCGATTTTCGATGACGACGATGATTCCCAAGTTAGTACCTTTATCTTCCTTTTTTTCTTTTGCTCTTTCGTTATGCTTTTTCCTTTTCTTAAAATTTATTGATCACCTTTCTTTTCCTTTAGGTTGAAGGGAGGAATATGACATCTGATAGTATTAACGTACGTAATGAATTGTAGTTATCGAGCCACTGCTGTATTTTTAAGGGTCCTAATATTAAGCCCTCTGATTGGCATGCTATTTAACTTCTACTGATTAGCCAAGAGAGACTTTGGAGGAAGAAGATGAGCCCCAAGAAGAGCCTGAACGTCGGCTTAAAAGAACACATTTAAAACAACAAGATGGTGTTTCGGACCCATATTCTGATGAAACATCATCGAAGAAGGCTAAATTTCAGCATAATGGCGGGCCTGAAGTACAGAACCAGACAGTTCAAGACGGAATTAGGTCACCGGGTTCAAGTGTTGGGAATGGAAGTTCAGAGCCTCTTTCTCCAACTCCTCACAAAAATAAAGGAAAGCAGTCACTCACTCAAGAAGCTCCTAGTCTCAACAAGGTGACAGCTGGAAGGACACCAGGTGCATTGCAAATTAAGGAGCCCAGGATGGAGCAAACTGTTTCTTCTACTATTGCATTGATCAAACCCAAAAACGAACCAGACACAGATGACATGCCACTTGCGGTAGTCCATCCAGGTATCCTATGATTTTTGTTGGATTCTTAGGGGACTGTTTGGTAGTGTTGCTCATATCTGCCAAAACAAGAACCAGTTACAGAAATTGAATATCAGTAACGCAAACCAAAAACACTTGACAAAATAAAATGATTTTGTACAAAAGAATCTTGAATAGATAGAACTGAAGGCCATTTCTTATGGGTTTCCATTTTCTACTTCTATTTTCATCCATATGAAAATTAAACAACTGTACCAAACACTTACTTTGTGTCATTAGTCGGTGAAATGAAGACATAAAATATAAACGTTACTGACCAAGGCCTTAGAAAGCAGGTGGAACCTTTAAAGGCATATGTTTGTTTCGTTTGAAACTTTCAATAATTTTTGTTCTGCTTCTTTTTACATTTTTTGTGTCCTTTCTTCCTGTTATTGCTTTTGTATGTTCTCCTTTTGCATTTCAGGAGAGGGGGTAATGGAGATAGGTTATGGATGGGTTATGTGTGACTGAATTTGTTAGTTAATTTGGTTGCTATCTTGCAGAATCTCAGGGAGGCTTTCCACCAAACAGTAATGGTTCCCTTCGTAGGCTCTGTAGCGGATCTGAATCATCAAGACCTGCGAATCAGGTACATAATAATTTTGGAGTTGAAACTACATCTGCTCAAGTTCAAAGGAACTTGAAAGAATCTGTTATCTCTCGGAGTTCTTCAACAACTTTAGAAGTCGCGTCCTCTGCAAGTGGGGAGGCCAAACTATATTTGAGCTGCAACTTTGTGCCCGAACAACCTAACTTCAGAGCACCATGCCTGGACGATGTTTTGAAGTACGTGCAGGACAAATGTATACAGTCATATAAAATTGTTGACCCAAGTTTTTCTCTGGAAAAACTGATGAGTGACTTCTGTGAGTCATTCCTGGAACTGGAAACCAATGCTACTGACAACTGTCAAGAAGAACCCCTTAATCTAATACCAGCGGGCGATGAGTTGATATTATCTGATGCAATTCATGCTGTAGGCCCTTGTGACAATGGAGGAACTGAGGCTACATCTTGTGCATTGGATGGTTTTGTCAATGGAAAATCCTCTGACAATGTCGCTGTTACTGATCTTCCAAATCTACCATCACCATTGCATTATTCCGACAACGGTATGGATTCTAATGCGGAAGCTGTTGATAATGGGCATGTTGAAGAGGATTTGAGAACCTTGATGGAAAAAAAGGAGCATAGTTTAGTGGTTGTTGGTCAACGCCTGCTTAGTCCTGATGATGTAAGGTGCCTTCATGATGTTGATGACATCACGAGGGGTGAAGAGAAAGTCGAAGTTCCTTTGCTGCTTGAGTCCAACAACGAGTTATTGCCTTCCTTTCACTACATTTCACAGAATGCTGTTGCTCGAGATGCTAATGTGAATATATCCCTTGCCCAAATTGGGGAAGAAGATTGTTGTCCAACATGCTGTGGTGATTGTTTGCCATCGGTGATGCCATGTGCATGCACATGTCGAAATGGGGGAGAATTCACATATACATCAGATGGTGCTCTGAAAGATAAATACTTAGAGGAGTGCATAGCTACAATCAGGAACCCGCAAAAGCAGAAACTTCTTCATTGCGACCAATGCCCGCTAGAAAGGTTGAGAAGTGAAGATATGTCAGAACCGTGTAAAGGTCATCTAGAGAGGAATTTTATTAAAGAATGCTGGAGTAAGTGTGGTTGCAGCAAACATTGTGCGAACCGTGTGGTACAGCGGGGCATAACATCAAAGTTGCAGGTGAGATATGTTGCAGATGGCCACTTCCAGTCTTGGTTAAATTTTGTAAATGCAATGGTAATAACTATCATAGATTCATTTGAAAACTGAAATTCAAATGTAGGTGTTCTTGACCCCAGAAGGAAAAGGTTGGGGACTGAGGACTTTAGAGGACCTTCCAAAGGGAGCCTTTGTATGTGAATTTGTTGGAGAAATATTAACTATTTTAGAGCTCCATCAGAGAAATTTGAGGAAAAGCAATGCCAAGCATTCTTATGCTGTGTTACTTGATGCTGATTGGGGCTCCAGAGAAATAAAGGATGAACAAGCTCTATGTTTGGATGCTACATCCTATGGAAATGTTGCAAGGTTTATCAATCATAGGTATGTTGCTACGGTTTTTTCTCATCCTGCAGTTTGTGCTTGGTATTTTCCTGCTCTGAGTTATTTTCTTGGCCGTTCACAGCTTCACTTCATTTTTTGCATCAGGGCCTGGAAGTTCGTTTGTCATGTATGCTAGTTGAAAGTATGTTGCATGATTTTTTTGTGATTCATACTCAAAAGTAACTATTGGCTTAGAATGTGACCATTGTGCCATATTATGTTGTTTTTTGGGCTTTGCAATCAAGCTTTATTGATCTTCCACTCCCTATCACCACATTTGCATAATTGCTCTTACCTCTCAATCACCTAAATGGATGTCAGTAAACAATTAATTGAGGTGGGGTTTTTTTCCAGATGCTTGGACACGAACTTGGTTAATATACCAGTCGAAGTTGACTCAACAAACCACCTATACTACCGTGTATGGATCTTTGCAATATACTCTTAAGATTTCCTCTATTTGATTTTCAAAATCTCCGTTCACGTCTGGTTCCCATTGTGTTGTTTGGGTTGTCTTGATGCAGGTGGCATTTTTCACTGCAAGAAAAGTTGACGCATTGGAAGAACTAACTTGGGTACGTGGCATTCATATATTAACAGTGAAGCTTCTTTAAATAATTGATGCTATAGTAAATTTTCGTGCTTGCTGGGAAATCCCTTTTGATGGTGGATTGCCGTGAGATGCAAATAGTGAGAGACTATATTAAGTTACAATTATTATCATGAGTCTTTTTGCATAAGCTTGAGGTTTTGACATAGTTGGTTCCTTTCCATGACACACTGCATCTTTAGTTGCTTTAAGTGGTTAGTCTGACAGTCGGTTATTTTAGTAATATACTTGTATATGCTTGTATGTTTGTGCCCTTCCAATACTTGTATACTTATGAGCTTCTGAGAATATCGTAAATTGGTTGAGTGTGGTTCAGTTATCTACTCTTCTTTTAGACACTCTTTTCATGGAATGATAGGCTTAGTGTGTTATTTCTTGACAATTTAATAGGCTTATTGGGTTATTTATTGTGATCCTTGGTGGAAGTGTCCCTCATAAATAAAAAGAACAAAATTCGTGCTTGGTTTCATATTTGACCTCCAGCAGAACTACAGCAGCTGCAATGCAACTCCTTGTCCTTTTCGTCCCTGGGAACAAGGGATTGTCTTTAGTTTCCTTGTGAACCCCTATGTTTTGTCTTGGACAGGATTATGGAGTTGATTTTGAAGACCCAGATCATATTTTCAAGGCTTTCAACTGTGTTTGTGGCAGCAGCTTTTGCCGGAGTATGAAGCGCTCGAACAGTATGTATATATTACAGTGCATGCACTCTAGTTCGGGTCATTTCTTGCTTGAATGGATATGTAGATCAGTTCATATAATCGCCCTTGACAGATGCCTGAGGAGATTGTTTAGCTTGTGTCTGATAACGCATGGCTAATAATCATGTTAGAGCAATAAAAAAGTGGTAAATGCCAGATTGCATGAAGATTGAAATTAATATCGTAAGTGGATCTGTTTTAGATAACTTGGTGGATCACCGTGCTTTGTCACTAGATTCATATCCGATCCTCTGCTAAAAAGCGCTGCCTAAGATGATGAGAAATTTAAAGGCCACTTCCTAGAAAACTCTCTGAAATTGTGACCATGTTGTGTTTGGTGGTTACTTCGGGGTCGTGTCTCTTGTTTTTTCCTGATTCCATATACTGCATTTTTCTTTTATAAATGGTTTTTGGCATCTGCTTGTGCAGGTACACGATCAGCTTTGGTTTCGCATTGAAGAAGTTTCTTGGACCATGTAGACTGCTGCCTCAGTAGTTCTCAAAATAATACCGCTTCGGATGATAGAACTAACAACCTTTGGTCCGACCTCGTGGCCATTATAGCTAATCATTGTGCTGGACAAGCTGTTTTAAGGTGGATCCATATCTGGATCTTCGTGCCTGTTTTGCCTTTGGTTAGGAGTAGAACGTTTTATTACCGTACTTCTTTGTATGGTAGCAGTAGACTTAGGTATTCCTGTTGTTTCTCTCATAGCCTTCTTGCGCCCGTTTGTTGTAGTTCTGAAAAGGGGATCCGGACCAGCTACTAACGCCTAGGCGGTAGAATTTAGGCGGATGGCTAGATCAGGTGGATGTCTTGGGGGTTTATTTTTTGTATCCCTAGTATGAACATTTTATGAGATGCTGCAAGACAAAAATTTTAAATGAGGTGGCTCATTTCCAATATTTCTTATGGTACGGTTGCGATATATTCTTCGTTTGAGCGGCCCATAACTTGAGAAAACATTTGGCAAAGTGATATGGTGACTACCAGATGGAGTAGACAAATCTAGAGCGTGAATCTGTTAAAAGTGAAAGCTCTTTCATTGTATGTCTTTATCATAATAAACTTGACCAAATATAGATTCATATTTGTGCACTCTTACATGAAACAAACATAATAATCCCACTCTTTTCTTTTCTTAAAACTTGAATTTACAATAGATCAAGAAGAATCGATCAAACTATGGCCTCTTTTTCCTAATCAAAAGAGTGCTAATCACGTATAGTTTCTCTAAGAATATCTATAATGATATTGACTAGTATATTTAACAAAATAATTTTTTTTTGATAATAAACAATATAATTTTATTATATTTATCAATATTAATCTAATTATAATCATATTTTATTATAATAATATTAACCCGAAACAAATCATTAATAAAACATTTGTTCAAAGACAACATAGTTTATATATATTTTGGACTTTGCTGTAATATTAGGATTCAAGTCATCAAATGCCATTTGCTTCTTTTACTTATCAAAGAAGCCTTCGTTTCTTCTTTCCATCCCCATCGCATGAAACAAGGAAAATCTTCCATCTTTTCACAGTTTCCTCTCAGAAGTCCCCCTAACCCACTGAAGAAATCAATCAAACTCCCAATACCCGTCATCAAAATCCAGCCTTTCATTTCATGGCTTGAAAAAATGGGGGAAAACCCACAGAGACTGACCCAACTCTTACCAATGATGATTCTGATGATTGTTGGTGTGATAATGGTGTCACAGACGACATGGGTGAGTGGGCAAGAGTTTAAAGGAGACTACTCGAAGTTGTCGGGTATAGATACCAGGATTTGCTTCTACCCAGTTGAGGGCTTGGTCCATCCTTGACTGCCCTTTTTCTCCTCTTGATTTCAACCCTCTTGATTTGGCCTGGCTTGATACCACCAAGGTATTATTTTGATGGTCTTTATGGTTTCGTTTCATGGTATATCGAAAGTAACGAATGAGTTGTTGATTATTGTTTGGTGGGTTTCTGGAGAGAAATGATGTGTATAGATTATAATAGAACCAGCGTGAGTAAGATTTGTTGTTGTTTAGTGCTTGTGTCAGTGTATCTGTCGCTTTTGCTAATGTTTGTAGGTTTGTATGTTTGTTTGTGGTGTGCTATCTATGTCTTCATTCACTTGAATTGGGATGCTTGTATCGTTGTAGTAATAGTAGTGAATAAAGGGTTGGAGAAACTGCTTGCATCCTGAGAGATTGTTGATGGTTTGTGATTTAGCCTTGAATCCACTCCGGTAAATTCAGGGAAGTTTCACCAATAGGGAAGAGAGTATGGTGTCGGCAATTTGGTGTATAGAAGGATTAGGTGGTGCGCTTGAGATGAGAACATGGCGCAGGAGACTTGAGGCAGGAGATGCTTTAAACCCTCCCTGGGGTCCATGTATTAGGAACTACATTATCGTATTAGAACTTGTGAAGTCCACATGATATATACTACATGTATCATTTTGGGTATCAGATCCTGCTACTAGAAAAGCTTTCTCAGTTATTCTGACGTGAGGTTGGTATGGAGAAGGAGATTTATCTTCTGAATTCTGATGTGATCAATATCGATGTAGATAGAAGTTTGATGAGGTTGAGGAGTGAGGATAGGTCTTCTTAAAACGAAGAATTGGGGTTTGGATGGTAGAAAGGCTATTTCTCATAAAAGATTCCCGGCATGCAGATAGTTTTCATGTTGGCAATATGATGTTTCCCAGCATCCTATTCGGGTTTTGTTATATATATATCTAAAGCATGATTTTTGGTTCGTTTGACATCTGGTACCTTTTTCTGTAAAGGTTGTACTAGAAAATTTCATTTTCACTGCTTTGTTTGATGATTGTTTCTTTCACTTAGGTATATGAAGAAGAGATGCATCCTGTATCTGCTTTAAATTGCTGGCTTAAGTGCATGTTGTTGGACGCTTACAACCAAACAGATCATCCCGAATGCAAGTCAAGGCCCGATAGTGGTCTTTCTGCAATAACAGAGCTGGATCCGGGTTATATAACAGGTACCCAAGACGCTGTTTCATGAACAAATGACCAACTCTCCTCCTCTTCCTTAGAAAACGAGTTTGGTCCTTGTTGCCCTTTTCTGAAGGCATCTAAACAGCGTCTATAACTCTTTGTGTGAATTCAGGACCTCTGTCTTCTGTGTGGAAAGAGTGGGTTAAATGGTGCATTCAATTTGGTATAGAGGCCAATGCGATCATCGCTGTTCCTTATGACTGGAGACTGCCACCATCAAAGCTCGAGGAACTTGATCTTTATTTCCACAAATTAAATATGCATCTTGGCAAAGAAGCCTAATTTACTTTTCATAAATTGAGATTCGCGGGATGGGTGTCAATCAACATTTCTCTCTGCTGTTGGTAATACTTGCAGAAATTAAGTGTTATAAGGTAAAGAGGGTTTCTATAGCTGCACCAAACCAGGTGCTCAAGGATTTTAAAAATTGGGTGCAGACATGTTTTATTTTTGCTCATCTCCTCCCGCATTTGGAGACCAGAATCTTAAGTGGATTAATTAATGCAAAAGTGGACAACTTGATTATGGAAAGCTAAACTACTTGTCCGGGCCACCATTCACCATGTCATTGATGCCCCTTGGCAATGTGTGGAAGTCGCTCATCCCATGCCCATTACATTTTACTGTTTCAGCCTTCGAATCTCTTTAGATCTCTGTCACCTTTCCTGATCTCTATGGGTGATTCACGAGGTTTTTGTTCTTTCTTTCTTTCTTTTTTTGTTGCTGGATGACTTTTGAAACTCCAAGTAAGCTTTGTGGCGGCCCTTCATTAGTTTTTGCTCATTCGCTTGGTAACAATGTCTTTAGATACTTCTTGGAGTGGTTAAGGCTCGAAATCGCTCAAAGGCATTATTTCCATTGGCTTGATGAGCACATTCATGCGTACTTTGCTGTTGGTATGCTTACTGAACTATTCCACATTTGTGGTTCACAGGTTATGATTCATAAATGTAATAACTGGTTCTGCTTCAGGAGCCCCTCTACTGGGTCAGGTGATGCACTCAAGGGAAGCCTTTCTGGATGCACTTTCGGCCTTCCAGTTTCTGAGGTTCAATTCACCCACTTTACCTTTGTACATCTATAAACTATATGTACATATTTTTTTTTTGTAATTGTTCGGCTTGCTTCACTAACAAATAGCAATGCTTCATTATCTAAAGATATCTGAGCCTGTTGCAATCTTTGCCTGTGATGGTGAAATTATTTCAGGTTTGGATGCCAAACACTTGGATAAGTTAGATCGTGCGAATGCCTAATTTGTTTGGTAACATTGACAGAATGCTGCAGCAAACAAGGTTCCGCGACTTGGGAACATAGTACATTTTTAGAAAATAGCTAATGTATCGAAACTTCAAAGTTCTAGGAAATATCTTAGAGACTCCGAAACAGCTGCCTAGCATTTTCCCTTTATCCTCAGACCTTTTTCCTCATGATAGATCTATTCTTTTACCTGTCAATGTTCGAGGTCACCTCTCGGTTATGCCATTCAATGCATCTTAGCATCTTAGCTATTGATTACGAGTTATTCTTGGCCATGAAGGGAGCTTAGAATATTTTGTTTCACAAATTACTTAGCAGATTGAATATTTTACACTAGTAATTCCACAATTTGTTTTCTTATAGATTATAGCTTCCAAGAGTGCCTTTGGTCATTTTGTCCCTTGTAATTTTCTTGGCGGGATTATTAATATATGTTGGATAATGGTAGAAGATAATACATGTGACAAAGAAAGAGAACACTGTTACAGTTTAGTCGCCTATACCATTACATTATGTTGAGAAATGTCATGCACCTTGACCTTGTCCTCTTGTGTTCCTAGTTTTCTATAGATTATGATTTTTTTTTTTTTTTTTTGTGGCTAGGAAGAGGTTTTTGTCTACTTATTTAGAGGATTTAATTGGGCAGTAGATGGCTCTCCAGTTGCCTAGTTGGCTCTCCAGCATTGGTTTTAAACTGAGCTATTGAAATCTGAATAATTCTCGGGTATTCCACCATTGCCACTTCTTTATATTTTAACTTGGTAGAGTATCGGAATTTGCTTTGTCTGACTACAAATGCAGGAGTTTTCTTCCATATTGTGTCGAACATATTTCTTCTCTATAGAATGTTGTTTATTACGTTAAAAGCTACAACACTAGTTACTGAACATGCTATGTATCAGCAAGGAACGGCTCATTTACTGTTCAATTCATTTGTTTTATCGCTGTAGATGATGCCATTTTTGAAGTATTCCAGGGGGGATTCCAAGTACTGGAACATTGATGAGAAGCATAAAGATGTCCATCGATGGTGTGATGAAAAAGAATTTAAGTCAAATTACTCCGGGTGGCCAACAAACATAATCCACATTGACATACCATCTGTGACTCTTGAGAATATGGATGTGAACTCTTTGTTTCCTTTTTCTTTTCTTTATTTTTATTAGAGTTTTATGATTCATTTAGTTTAGGTTATCTAAATGGGACTTCTCGTTTTCAATCTAACGGGTGAAAATGGTGTCTATCCATCCGTCACTGACTT
The DNA here is from genome assembly GCA_001925005.1 of Drosera capensis. Classification (NCBI taxonomy): domain Eukaryota; kingdom Viridiplantae; phylum Streptophyta; class Magnoliopsida; order Caryophyllales; family Droseraceae; genus Drosera; species Drosera capensis. The sequence continues at coordinate 81,383 of LIEC01011756.1, forward strand.
GGGACAGTTGAAACCTAGCATGGAGTGCGGTCTGTCGACTCAGCTGTCCTCCGCTCGTGAAATATCAGATGGGACTTTTTTCAAAGCAATCGAGGACTATGACCCAAATAGCAAAAGAATCTTACATCATCTACGGAAGTATGAATTGCTTAAGTGTTTTATTTTTTTCCTTCCATTTATTGTTACGTGAGGTTATATCCTATGGTTCAATGAATATTGGATTGTTGTTTGATTTTTTCTTCAAGTCTTATTTAACCATTATTCTAGTCTTCACATCCGAGTATGTGGTTCTTGGGAAATGGGAAGTTGAAGAGCTTTGATTATTTCTGTTAAGATCCACAATGCACATTTTATCATAAGTTCAGATTTTTGATGGAATTGATTTTTCAATACGATATAAAAACAGGTGTTATAGTGAGGTCACAAGTTCGAATTTTGCAACTTTCACCTGTTGTTTTGTTTTTGTGATGTTTGTGTGACACTTGGTTTGTGTTGGGTTAGTGCACTATCCGGGCAAAGCCTACTTGCTTTGACGTGAGAGGGAGTGTTGGGAAACAAATAATATAATGGGCTTGCTGGCATCTGTTACGACTATTTGTAAAATTGGTTCCTCGACAATTTCAAAGCTAAAAAGTTGATTAAAGCCGTCATACATTCTTTCAGTCGTCAGTTGCAAGTTTCCGTATGTTTGCCAATGTACATATTTGTGGAACAGAGGCTATTTCTGATACATGTGTGTTGAATGCTGGATTGGTAGAAACCCATAATTTAAGATGGCACCATTTAGTACACCAAACATTTTGCTTCACCCATACTACACTGGAGTAAGTGTCGTTGAATCTAAATCACTGGTTCTCATACCGACCTCCATAATTCTATTTTTTCAGGTCATATCATGATGATCCAGTGCTGAACCCACTAACACCATGGGACAGACAGCCCCTGAAAAATGTCTTTTGCATTTATGGAATAGATTTGAAAACAGACGTATCTGTATTTACTCTTCGTCTGCTGTGCTTCTTGGTAGACAATTTCGCATTCTATGATCAAAAGCATTTGTCTTTTTCACTCCTTACTCTCCAACTTTGTTCATCCGAAGTGATTTATTGATGTTAAATCATGCCCAAATGTATTTGTTATAGCTAGATCTCCCTCTCAATTTGCTTTTTTGGCTTGTTCCCCTTTGATAATTTACTAACAAATTACATTAAAAAAAACCTGGGTTTCTACGTTTAGTGCATTTCAGCTTGACGCTTGCCCAATTTTATGTGAAGTGTTTCTTCCCCCCATAAACCATTCTAGATGTTTTCACTACGAGCTCTATAGGTTCCAATACTATCATTACCTTATAAACATGTTTTGATGAATGACAGCTCTGGCATTGGCAATTCCCAAACAGGTTGGATACTATTTTGCCCCAAGCGGAAAGGCATATCCTGATAACTGGATCATAACTGATATCACGTATGAGATGGAGGGTTCCTTATATTCAAGGTTAAGACATCCTGAATACTTGAACGGAGCCAATTCTATTTGATATGGCATCTTGGGCTTTTAATAGGAAAGCATTAGAAATTGTTTGGAAAAGGGAAAAGGAAAGCGCCAATATTCTGCATCCGCCTCTAAAGTTCCCGCAGTAGAGGTAGTGAATGATGATCGAATTGATTATGCAGATCTGGGGATTTGGTTGAAGGAAACCCTGGAGTTGCAAGTGGAGATGAGACGGTATCCTCCGATGCTGCCCTAGCTTGAAATTTTACTTGATGCTACTGGTTATATTCTAACATGAGCTAATGGAAGAATTACTTACGAGCAGGTACCGTATCATTCACTCTCTTAGTGCAAAAGTTGGCTTGGACCCAAAGTTAATATTACCAGAACTCCTCAGGTAGTTATGGCTTATTTGATTAGCTTTTTTTTTTTTTCTGATTTTCTTTTTTCATGCTTTACAATTAATACTTATTAAGCGTCGAAGCATCATGGATACAGATAATTTTTTCTGGGTGTATGTGCATTGTTCTTCTTGAGATACTAATATTATTGTGAGCTTAATAATTTCTATCATAAGCTTTAGTTTTTTATAGAGTTGATCCTTAATATGAAATCATATCATGTCACTTATGAACTATGGTTCCTTATATTTGAGTGCGATGTTCGTTCGGTACGGGGCATTGCTTCAGACCCGTGTGGATATTCATGAAGAGGAGTGTTTAGATACAAATGAAATTCTAGGCTATATAATATCTCATGTTTGAGTTTATGATAGAGTTGGTTTCTCAACAATTTTGGATGTACTTTTTCTTTGGCTTGTTATGTTAGTCAGAGCATGATGGATCAGATGTGCAAGTGGAGCTGAACGTAATACATCCTCGTGACGCAGACATAGTCCCCAATATGACTAGGGAACCTATAGTCAGGTACATTACATATTATGAAGATTCTGAAAGTACTCCAGGAAGGAGAACGGCTGTCTGGGAGCTTGATAAAGGTACTTTGGATCATATTCGCCGTCTTTTTAGTTAGTAGTTACTGTTCCATTTTTTTTTTTTGCTCCCCATATTTTTCATTAATCCAGATAGGATCATAACGCTATAGTCCATTGTTCCCAAGTCTTAAGGCTTGAAGAACAGCTGATGTATCGCTTGTAACCCCTTGTTTCTATCGGATGCTCTACCGCTCATCTAGACTTGTTTAAAACTTGTGAAGTGTGGCTTTTGTAACTGGATCAAATGCATGGATTCTTCCTTCCCAGTTCCCACCATAGAATCATTATTTTATCTAATCATTCCCCAGTCTCTTCGCCTCTGAAGGAACACAAACTAGTCGTGTGTAGAAAATCAATGAAAGACTGACAAAGATAGATAATTGCCCTGTATTGGATGTTGTTGCAAGTGATTGCTGAAGAGTTGCTTGGTTGGATGAACACTTCACATGAAAATGTTTTGTTTTCTTCTTGTTGTTCAGTGAATCACAGGAACATCGTGAGGTCACCTGCACTGATGCGGGAGCTGTGGCTGGAGATGTGGCACGATATTCATCCCAATGCAACAGCAAAGTTTGTTACTAAAGGTAATCACCATTTTCCCCTTTCTTGTTGCTATTCTCGTGGCTTCGTTGCCCTATTCTTGTTGCTTCTTCGTGGAGGTCATTTATCATCTCTCATTTCTACATCTCCAACAGGTAGATGAGGACCTTTGAGAGATAATGATTGTTACTGGGACTATGCGAAAGCTCAATGTGCATGGGCTGATTACTGTGAATATAGGTAAACTTAGGATCTTATTTTTAACATACTTTTTAGTGCTATTTTGCTTAGTCGCAATAATTGTTCCGTTATACAGATATGTTTTCGGGGATGTGCACTTGGGACAAAGCTGTAGGTTAAGAAATTCTTCGACTCGCCTGCTACATGATTACATATGATATGCCTGTAGGAAGTGTTGATCTGAAGAAGCGAACAGGGGAAGCACCTCATTTTTGCTTTATACAAGATGAGATATTCAGTCGCGACTCTGACCCGTACAAAAGTCAGTTTATGGGTCATTATTCATGTTGGTCATGAAATCATTAGTTAGACAATCTATGGCTGAACATCGAATGTATTTAGCATTGCCTTTTTCATTTCCCTGACTTATACCAACCATTGTTACATGCAAATTTTGTACTTGATGGATTAATCAAGTTTGAAATAGACAATATGAACTTTGTTTCCACACTTGATATTACAGGTTCGGCAAACAAAGTAACGGAAACAGAAGATCTAAAAAGTGGTTTTCAGTGTTTTATTTGGGATTTTAGTCTTTCTGCAGTAAATCGAAGACCCTATTGGCCATGATAACCAGAATCGTTCCTCAATGCGCAGCTGTGAACCCTTCTTGTTGGCATGATAGCCAATGTATGCCGATAGATGTATCTATCTTTTCGTAGATCAGCACTTCGGACAAATCTGCAGGTTTAAGAAATTCATCATCTACCTCCAGCTAGGGGATTTTATATGAGTTGTTGACAATTACATTACACAAATGGCTCAGAAAACGAGTTTCCGAGCTTATTGGCCGTCTATATATTAGCGCAACTAACTGCTTGTGATATATGCAAGGGCTACCGTTGGTTTCCATGGAAAAACTAACCATCCAACATTAGACAGAAATGAAGACTTTGTTAAAACCGAACTATATTTAGGACCTTGAATAGCAAACCCTTTCGATTTTCGCTCTCTCCCTCATCCTGAATTTTCTACCAGCTCATGCTCTCTATTGAGCCAGGTTTATTAGCATCAAGACATTTGCTTTGCGTTCTCTGATTAGCGAAAGTTTGGCATTAAAGCTACACTAGCTTCCGCTAATTCGTCTTCTCTCTTCTTTGAAAGCGGTAGCCTATCCTTCATGATCATCAATAGATGCTGGCAGAACTTTAAAGATCTTCTAAAAGCCTTTACCTCCATGTTATGATCGATGCTCAATGGTGTATAGGACACGTTTCATGTGCGATTCTCCTAAAAGTCGCATAGAAGACGGCATCTGAGTTGTTGTAGCAATGAGCATGAAAATGAAGGGCCTGTTAAAAGGCCTAAGATACATTTCTCAGATATTTGGTATGAAATCCATCATTCTTTTCAAAAGATCCCATCATCATCATCATGATCGTCAGTGTCGTCGTCCATGATTTGTAGCGATTTCTCTAGCAAAATGTTGCATGTCTTCTCACGGGGAAAAATTTATAAGTTGCATCAGATACATCTTTGTGCTGCTTATATATGAATGTGAATTGGCTGTGTGTGTGACAGAAGAAGAGGAAGAGAAAGAAATGCAAATCGGATTACCTACGGATGTAAAGCACGTCGCTCATATTGGATGGGATGATCCTGCTGTGAGCTCATCTAGTTGGGTACGTATGGTATCCCTTCTCGAATTTTTTTCATCTCTAGATTCCCTTGTCTGATTAGAGGGCATGTAATTGAGTCTAAACTGGAATGATCGAATAATATATCAGTAGTTGCCTAATGCAGATGAATGAATTCAAATCACCCGAAGGAGCTATGCCAGGAAATCCCAGGGAAAGTGAGGATGTTGGAGGCGTTTCCGAAGGTAATTCCTGCACTTTCAGATTAGGCGACGAGATTGCTTTTACTATACAACAGTAATGCCTCAAACTTCAAAGATGATATTTTTCTAAGGAAATCCAAAGCGGCTATTCCTTGGATACTTAGGATCTGTTGCTCTCACATCGACTAGATGATTTTATGCTACACCCGACAAAGTGGACTCACGTGGACTTGATGGGAAGTGAGCATGCTGAGTGGCCTTTGCAGATGCATTCATCAAATGTTTCTAAACAATTTAACTTAGAACTTACACACATTGTTATTTGAGAGGCGCCTATTTGCTTAGTCATAGTGCCTTTCATGTCCATATATCCTAGATGCCAATTTTATTTCATTCTGTTTTCACTACAGACTCGTCCGCTAGAAGGAATGCTAGAGACTCTCAAGCAAGAGATCAACCAGCATTACCAAGGGCATCAAGAAGACAACCGTCGATAGACAGCACAGGATCAGACTCACCACTAGGAAGTCCATCATCCCAGAAATCTAAGGAACTCAAGCACCCTAGAAGGCGCCACTCAGATAGTTCTCACAAGGAGTCCAAGGAAGGGACCCATGGCAGTAGGAGCTCGAGACACAAGGAAGTCTCGAGTCCACGTGGAGGCGAATCCTCTTCGCATAGTGTCCCTAACATACCGAAGAAATCTCGTAGGAAGAAATCAAAGGATGGTGAAGGGTCCGTGAGATCATCCAGCAGATCAAAAGGTCACGGTTCCTCTACTCGTGGTGGGTCGTCACACGGGTCTGACAACGGATCGTCGAGGTCTTATACTAGTGAAACATTCCAAAGTTCAGGTATGGCAACTCTTCACGAAGAGGAGGTGAAGGGATAAATACAGGTCTTATGAGTTTAGTGTTCTGTTAGAGGAGTGATTGGTTCATGACTTCCTGTATGTGTTTTGCTTGAGCTATAACTTCTCCAAGTGAAATAAATTTATCACTCTCTTTTTCTTCAAGATCCATATAGTGTTCATTGAGTATTAACCTAGGACTGTATTGTTGAAGTTCTTCCTTCTGATAACATTTGTGTATAGATTCTGCTGAGTTCGATCTGGCTTTGTATTGAATTATTGCGAAAGTCGCTTATGCCTTCAGCAATGTCTACCAGAATATCCGAATATATGAATGTGTCATGTATTTACTCCATCGCTCTTCTGACAGGAAGATCAATCATCCCTCCGCCACGCTTTCTTATGCTCTGGAGGAACGTCTCCTGATTCGATCAAAAGCAATCTTCTTGTATATCATTATGGAACTTATCCTATTAGAAGTCAAACTGTGTCCTGAAAAATGCGTAACTAGTGTATCTCTTAGTCCCCTCCAAATGATCAAGATTGGCCTTAGATTACAACCAATTGCTCATAACAAACATACTTTTTTTCCAAGATACAAGAGAGAACTATGATCTTCTGCTGTATGAGCCTATTGTCATAGAAAGTTGGCACTTGCTGATAAACTAATTCGAGATCAATTCTCTTTCATTAGATTCTAATTGCTTTACGGATTCGGAGACCCAACACTCGATAATGCTGATGAATGGGCAAGCATTGTTACTATACAGATCAAGCTCCCAATGTAAATGGTACTATAAGATACTAGGATCTAACAGAAGACACATTTTTTGCTGCGGCAAAAAAGGCGGCAAGGAAAAGTAAGGCTCTAAATAAGTTACATTCCATGAAGTATCTGAAAGTTGGGTCATTATTCTTATCGAACCTCACATCCTCTCCTGTATTTCCTCATTTCTGTCGAGTTGAGGTCAAATTTCAACTGCTTTTGCTTCTGATATCGCCACACATGACTTGACCATATCTACCGCATCTTCTTCTAGTGTTCGCTGCACTACAAAACAGGCGAGAATCTAAACGGTGTTCTGAATATTTTCCATCATATCCATCCACAGCACACGTTGAAAATTTTCAGACTCATCGAGGGTATGATACGACAATGAAAAAGCCAGTGCTTTGACCGGTGGACATGCAAATGGAAACATAGGCCGAAATGCAGGTATTTGGCCTAACCTTTCAAGCAGGCACAATTTGGCGCGCAAAAGGAGACTGCCGAGTGCTGATCAAACTGAGACAAACTTCCTTGTTAACTCAAGCTGCTATAGGAACTGAACCTGATATATGCCCGCACTCAACAAATCGGAGCATAAGGTTATCTGCCTCTTTCAAACTACCTTCTAAGGTTAGCTTCTTGCTGACCTTCTCGCACAACCTCAAATCAGGAACTAAATTACGGTTAAACATTCGACAAGCCACTTTGTAAGATAGAAGAGGAAAACCTTTCTCTAAACAAGATTTCATGAGCACGTGACATGTACTAGCATCATTTCTGGACGCTGTTCTCAACACCATGCCCACTAGTTCATAAGCCTCGGATATGTTTCCAAAGCAACAGAGCTTTTCGATAATTTGATTGTATGCATTCCGAAAGGGTTGTCTTGAGAGCATTTTCTCCATCAGTTCCAGCAAATCTTTAAGCCTACCATTCTGGCAGTACCTATGGATCACTGACCGGTATGTTACCGGTGTAGGAGATATACCCCTTTTGAGCATTTTCATTGCAAGTTCTGTAGCCTCGTCGATTCTACCCTTCTTGGCTAAAGCATCAATCAGAATTGTATATGTGAAGGCATCAGGGTGCTTGTTGTTCAAATACATGTCATCAAGCAAAGATAAAGCACTCTCCATATCACCTGTCTGACAAAACCCGTGAATAACACTTGTATAGTTTACGACATTAACAGCCAAGCCTTTGCTTATGCACTCCTTCATCAACTCTCGAGCGTCACTGGCTTTCCCTTCTTTGCAGAGGGACTGAATCAGCAGGTTGAGTTCAACCGGAGTGGGGAAAAACCCTTTCGTCATCATCTCACTAACCACATTGCATGCTTCCAGCAATTTACCTTCCCTACGAAATCCGTGCATCACGACACTGTATGTGATGGCATTTGGAGTCCACCATTCCTCCTCACTTGTATTCATCATCACTCTGGCCTCAGAAGACTTGCCACTTCTACAAAGGCCGTTGAGAAATGCTGTGTAGGATATGGTATTAGGCTTGCAGCCATGCTTATACATACTCTGAAGCATCTTCTTAGCATTATCCACCTGCCCAACCCGGCAAAACCCATCTAAAACGGAAGTATAGGTGATGACGTCCGGGGTGCAACTTTTCTCAAACATTTCAGTCACAATTTCCTTTCCATTGTCTATCCTTCCCTCCCGACAAAACGAGTTAACAATGGCAGTATAAGCGACATTATTGACTCGGAAACCTCTCTTCTCTGCTTCCCTCAAAAACTCAACAGCCTCTTCACTGTGACCATGCTTGGATAGAACATGGATAAGAGTGTCATAAGTAACCATATCCGCCCCCAAGTTGTTAACCATCATTTTCTCCATCACACCCCTCACTTCTCCAATCCGCTTTTCCTTGCACAGATGAGACATTACTGTATAGTAACTCACTTTATCAGGAGGGCATCCCTTGTGTGGCATATCCTCAATCATCAACATGGCATCTTTGATACGATTCTGATCGCAATATCCTTTGATCAAACAATTATATGTCACGACATCCGGTTTAATTCCAACGATTTGCATCCTCTCCAAGAACCTCAATGCCTTGTCCAACCTGTTTCCTTTCAACAAAACATAGATCCCAATGTTGCATATGTGAAGGTCAGGGTCGACCCCAGCCTTCTGCATCATCGAAAGAACACGCATTGCTTGCCTCAAATTGCCTGCTCTGCTATAAGAAATCATCGCATAGCCAAAGACCTCAGTGCTCCGAGGAATGTGTCTCCTACGCATGAGACTCAAGACCCGCCTAGCACCCTGACACAACTTCGTCTTGCTAAGAATCTGAAGCAAGGCATAGTACACAATGCCATCATGGCGGTACCGCCATTGCCTATCAGCCCAATAAAAGAAGTTCAGAGCTACCCTTTCATCCTCCAACAAATGCAAAACCGCACAAACCTGACGCGGCTTGAGGCTTCTCAGTAGATGCCTCAGTTGACCTTCGAGCTCAGGTGTCCAGCTCGACCTGAGCTCGATCAAGCGGCATGTTTCTCTCACTAACGGGTGCCTAAACTCACTCTCATCCCTTTCATAGGTTTTAGTAACCACATTTTGTTCCTTCTTTCCCTTACACGAACCGAGAACCTCAAAATTATCATCAATATCATCATCACCATCATTGCCTTCTTCCCTTTTATCATCCGCTTCATCATCAGACCCTTCTTCGTCATCATAACTACTAGAAAATCCTCCAAAATTCCCCGAAACACGATTATCGCGGCAACCCACTTGCCGGATTGTATCCAATCTATCATTAACATCATCAAAATGTGACCTTGGCAACCTCTTTTCCCTAAAATCATACTTCGAATCAGCATTATCCTCGCGATTCAATAACCGCGATGAGCCCTGATGGCATCCCTTTCTTCCTCCAACAAAATTACTTCCTTTTTGATGAATCAATCTAGGGTTTGATTTGGTTGATGGTGAAGTGGAACTAGAGTACCATGATGAGAGTGTTCTCAAGAAAGATAAAGAGCCATTACCCAGTACCCTAAATGGCCTGAATTTGAAGGGAAACTTGGTGATAGAAGATTTGGGTTCCATGGAAGGGTTTCTCACCTATAGCAAGGATCATTGCAAGGAGAGCTCTGAGAACTGCGAAGGAGGTGGTGACAGTGAGATGAACTGGGTTGATCGGAGGAGGAGCTGCCGGCAGCGGCGGCGGAGCTTTGAAAGAAATTTCAGTTCTCAATTTGCAATTTTGTGTTGGTGGTTTAGTTTCTAGGCAGTTTAGTTTCATGGTTCCTCATTGGATCAAATGTTGAGGATCATGGTGATTAGTGATTCTGATTTGGATTTGGATTATGATGAGGAATATAATTAGGGTTGTTAGTAGATCATAATGAAGCTCACACTTTTTCAGGATTGTTCATTTAATTAAAACATGTTCAGGTTTTTATTGATGTTCAACTTGTTTAATTAATTCGTATCAAGTTTTCATAACATACTGATGAGATTGGTTACAACGATTGGCTTGTTAGTCTCCTTTGATACACTGGCTCCAAAAGATTGGATTGTTAAACCTGGAGGCTGGAGCTATACAATCCTCTTATCATTACATCAGGGATTCAACTTTACTCATCACATTGCCGCCTTATAAAAGAGCGTTGATCAATCAGGGGCAACTCGGGAATACAAATTATACAATCAAAAGGAGAAGTATATTTGCAAAGACTTGGCCATGGAAGCATAGGCATTGACAAAATCCTCACTCTCATTAATGGTAGGAAATAATCAGCCACTTCTCAATAAACAGCATTATTTTTTCTCCATCTCACGAAAGTTAAATTGTAGTAGCATCCTGCAATTCCATGGATGCTTTCCCCTTATTTTCCCTGAACAACAATAACCTGAGGGAATAGTACATGAAAGCACCAACCTAGGGAGCCTCAAGCGAATGTTATCTGCTGCCAACACAGATCAAAATCTCAGCTGCCATTTCAATTTCTAATACGACCTGAATTACTAATGACTATTTTCTGGTCTGTCATTTGTTGACTTGAGAAGAACCAGAAGATATTCAGTCTGAGGGGCCAATCATTTTCTCAGGTACGACATAGGTATCGAATTCTTCGCTGCTTAGCACGCCGAGCTTCAAAGCAGCTTCCTGCAGAATGAAAACAACCTCATAAAGTTCACTGAGCCTTTCAATAAAAGAGGCATAACAGGTAATGCTTCTCTAACTGAACCTTGAAAGATATATGAATTTTAGCATTCTGAACAAGGGAGAAATAAAGAGTATACTTTCCATCCGACCACCATCACAAATCCTATGCTTAGCAACGGATAAATTAGCTAAAAGGACGGTATTACAATCGAGTTTACGTGATGAATAAATAAACTACTAGAGTACCTTCAATGTAGATCCTTCTTTGTGAGCAGTCTTTGCTACCGCAGCAGCATTGTCATAACCAATTTTCTACCGAGTCAACACAGCACACGTCAGTACTCAGAGGTCACAAATTAAATTACTAAGAAAAAACACGAAATTGAAATAAGCAACATAAATTGAGAACGCAAAACGTACAGGATTCAAAGCTGTGACAAGCATCAATGACTGCAAACACCACATATCATGAGATGGTCAGTGAAAGAGCAAGATAACTTGGCTTTGCATTGAATAAAAAAGTGGCCAAATTCTCGTGATTTATTAGCTCACTTCATGTAGCAACTTCGAGATTCTCTCCCTGTTGGCTTGAATTCCTCTCACACAGTTCTTTTCAAAAGAAGCAGATGCATCTCCCAACAACCTCACCGACTACAAGATCCACAGACAGATTTACTGCAATGCCAGGCATAGCAAGTACAGAAACAGAAAGCACTACATAATCATGTAAAAGAAGTAACCCAGAAACATGAAAAGTACATGTAGAAGTCCATTGGCGATCAACGGCTTGAACACATTCAACTCAAAATGACCATTTGATCCACCAACTGTAATAGCTACATGGTTTCCCATGACCTGCAAACAGTACACGCCAAGTGCCAGGAAATGTTGAGTTGTTCATGCACATAATCTACACTGTAGCTGCATTATCTACAAGATACTACAGAAGCAGTTCTTTACTAATCTAACAACCCCACATTCCAATTGCACAATCACACAATATTAGATTACCTGAGCACACACCATCGTAAGTGCCTCACACTGAGTTGGGTTAACCTTGCCCTATACCAAAACAAAAACGTTATCAGCATCAGCTAAAGAAAACCTGAAACTAACAAGATTCCTTCATTTTATGGACCGGGTAAGAAAATTTACCGGCATGATACTACTTCCAGGCTCATTTTCAGGAAGCAGGAGCTCGCCAAGACCACAGCGTGGACCACTGAAAAAGAAAAAGAAAAAAAGAAGTCAACACCTGAAGATATGCTGGATCGGTGCAACAATCATCTGCTAAACATTAAATCCTAAATACCTTCCCAGAAGGCGGATGTCATTAGCAATTTTCATCAGAGAGGTAGCAACAGTATTAAGAGCTCCACTGGTTTCAACAAATGCATCATGTGCAGCCTGACCAAACCAACAGGGCAGAAAACAGAAATAAATTCTCATGCTACAGAAGAGACCTGACTGATCATGGAACCAATAAAAGATGAACTGAAAGGATAAAATCTGTACCAGTGCTTCAAACTTGTTTTCTGCAGTCACGAATGGTAAGTTTGTCTCCTCGGCAACTGCTGCAGCAATCTTCTCATCAAACCTGAGAAGTAACAGATGACAAACAAATCGAACCATACCAAATTTGCTGGAAGGATAAATAATTACCGAACCATACCAAATTAGCTGAAGACTACAGGAAGAAGCATCCTCTGACCCCTGATGTGATTGTTCCCCAACAAGGCACACTATTGCAGGTGAAACCATCGTAGTTGATTCAAACCAACTATATTCTTAAATCTTCCAAGTATTAGCATTAGTTCTTTGTTGTTCCACAACACCTCAATTCATTACCACCTACACTGCCTCCAATTTTGAGGGGGGTACGGGGTAGTAGTCCTGGAATATCTGACTCTTAAAAAACTTTTACATGAATCAGTAGATTCAAGTACTTCATTCAATTAATATATTGTTAAAAGATATTTTATCTTCTTAAGCTGGGTAGACAGGTGGTGTAGAAGGCATCCAGTATGTTATGAGGAAGACAGAGAGTTCACTACTGGTTAAAATTTCAACTTCTACCCTCATTGGATCTCTATCAGATCTCTCCCTTTCAATGCGTTGTTCGCGAGTTTTTCAAGTTATCTAATCTTTCTTTTCTTAGATGTATCAAAACTCTATATACTTATAATATGACTTCTGATCTAAAAGAAAAATGGAAGATACAACAAAACGTGTCGTATTCCATCATTTTGCTGACAGGAAGAAAACTTCCTCGATGATAGGGTATTGAATAGAACTGTATAGTGCAGAGGTTGTATACCCTTTCTTTGTGTTCAATCCAGTTCCTACAGCAGTTCCACCTTGTGCAAGCTGCTCAAATTACAGAATAAGTTACTAGACCCTTGAAGAAAGATAAACTGAAACAAGGGAAAGCCTAACGCTAATCTACCTGATAAATACGAGGTAGAGTGCCTGTGACCCTTTCAATTCCATATTTTACCTGCAATGAGAATACGATGGTTAAAAGATCTGGTGAGCTAGAAAGCTTGCTCTTTCATATTTATACAGCCCAGAGCCTGATCCCCCCTCCTTGGATTCTGGTATTAGATACAAGAAAAATCAGAAGCAATTAACCTACTTGTGTAGTATAACCGCTGAATTCTTGACCAAGAGTTAAAGGTGTAGCATCTTGGGTATGAGTACGCCCAATCTTGACAATATCTTTGAATTCAACAGACTGCAGAGAAAAGTCAAGAGTTATAGTACATGATAAATTCCAGAAACCGAAGCAATGATGATGAGGATCTTTAATGGCAGTGCCCAGATGCAGAAGCACAAGGGAAAACTGCCACAATGAGTAGAATCGCAGCATGCAACATCAAAAGAAAATCCGCCTCAGGTAATCGACAATATCATAAAATTGTTTTAGTTTAACCATGTAGTCCTCAAATCCCAAATGTCCACCGCTCCGCTTTTGATGCCACATGCAATGGAATCAATTAACACGTAAAGCACCAAAAGTTCCAACCTAACTCAATTTCCTTCACCAAAACTAAACAGACTACAACATCACTGTCATGTTGGCTTTCAAAAGACGACAAAACGACCAACAGAACCAGTCACTATAGGCTTTCGGAAGACAAAAAAATCAATCAATACTAGACCATGATCATGTTTCGACTTCAGAACTCATCAAATGACTACACAGGATGGAAGAGCTCAAGCGCTCCAGGTAACCGAACAAAGGAATTATGAAACAAAAAGAAGAAAAAATGTGATAACTCTATGGAAATTGTAACATCATGGAACATAGTAGCTCCACAGAAGGAGCTAACTTCAGATCACTAGGAGCTATCATCAACATCACCAACCTTAGCATGTAGTGAAGTATGCAAGTGTTTCAAATTCGGTATCAATCTTGAATTTATTTCCACAGCTGCAGCAATGTGCATTACCTACATAGAAAATAAAAGATCAAAATCCTTTCATTTGCAATGCTACTAACAAAGAAAACCAAAAGGATGAAAAAAACTTACAGTTGGGAATGTGTCATTTGAAGACTGAGATCTATTCACATGGTCATTTGGATGCACAAACTTCTCACCTCGCTTGTGACCAAGTATTTCAGCGGCTCTATTCGCAATCACCTGCATCAGCCATAAACTGTAAATGATTGCATAGATATGCTATGTAATGTACACGGAATGATACATCTCTTGTCATGCATTGACCTTTCAATCCTGAAGCAAAGACAGAAGACTTACTCGAACAGCATAATGCCAGATAATTGATTAAGTTTTTCCATTAATACTATTTAATTGACGAAATTGGGAAGAATTTTCCTCCTGATCCATATAGTAATATCATTTTGGAGCAGTGATAAGATTTATCGACTATGGTTTAACGAACGAGAATCTTCAGTACATTCTTATTGATCGCTTGAAGGAGGAAATTGATCTGGGGGTCTTCGTGCGAAGTTTCAGACTTGTCGAGAAATGCAGGCCGATTTCAAAAGAGGAATTCCTTTGTTATAACCACATTTTCTTCTTATCTTTTTCTTTCAAACTTGAGAAGAAAACCTTTCAGAAGTTCCTCTATATAATTGAGAAAAAAGCAGTTTCAGAAGCCAAGTCGATGCTTATCACTAAAAAAATTCTCTTCTTCGGTTCTTCCTAAATTATTTCTTGCATTATGTGCCTACTTCTTTCCAATACCATGCCATTTTAACAAAGAATAGTGTGCATGATTCACTAGTTCTAGGTATCTGCGAGGTGTATAACTACTCAATTCGTGCCACATCCAATTTAGTGCACTATCCCAAGTCCAAACTGCTGAAAAAGATAAATGCACTTCCAAGGGTGCTTATTTGGTTAGTAGGTCATAGTTTGACATGGATAATGGAACATGTAGCTTGAAACAAAGTACAGAGTATCAAGTGTTCTGACCAATATGAAACCAAAAGCACGAGGAGAAAAAAGTGACGTGTCAAATCTATCATAGTTGGCACTTTTGATGAATGAAATGCCACCAACCTCATTTGCATTCATGTTGCTTTGGGTTCCACTGCCGGTCTGCCAGACTACTAGCGGAAAATGCTCGTTTAATTTCCCTTCAGCCACTTCTTGTGCTGCTAACATTATTGCTTTCCCTATCTCTGGAGGGAGACCATACTCCATGTTAACCTGAAATAAAATATGTCACAAAGATGTCTACTTCAACAAGACAAAACAGGCTAAATTATCTAATTATCTATGCTGCCTTCTATGAAGGACAGATTGGAGTAAAGGACATGATGCAATAAATCATATGAATCACAAACGTTTGATTTAGGATGACTGTTACTTTTAGGGAGAAAACAGAAACCTTAACAGGCTGTAGCAAATTGGATAAAGTATTCTCACAAACTTTTTTTTTTTTTTTGAAGAATGTTCAGCAGAAATAAAAAATTTAGAAATTAGTTAAGTGTATTGTAAGATAAAATTTTTACAAAATTTAGAAAGAACAAGGCGATGGTGAGTCTACCTTGGCAGCACATTTCTTCAAAATACCAAAGGCTCGAATAATGGGTTCAGGCATACGTTCACGCTCTCCACCAATTTCAAAATTTTGAAGTGACCTTTGAGTTTGAGCTCCCCACAATCTAAGCATTGAGTCACAATAATGCACATTTGATCAAAGTATAGAACAATCCACAAACCCTTGTCTGACAACGCAGAATACAGGCATGCAATTGCTATTTTTCTTTCATGGCTTGCTTTAATAATCAGGAAAAGGATGGATGAAATATATTTCCTCTCTTAGCTTTCCCAACTACTTCAGCTTTTTCTCCCCTCTCCTAGAGAATCAATCCAACAAAGGCGTTCTATCTGAAAACTGAGATCTCATTTATCTTAATGCCACTTACGCCAAGTATATCTTTGTCATTGGTTCAGCTCTATATAGAAACAATCTGGCAAGTAACAATATGTGGATCCACATCTCCCAAACCTTGATTAAAAAAGAGCCTTCGACACTGGGTTGATTAAGTTGAGTATATTATCCATGGGAGATGACACAAATATTTGAACATTGTCCATCATTTTTCTTTAACTTACGAATCTTTTCCGTCATTGCAGTCACTATTTCCTCAGAACTTTTGCACTAGCATCTTCGCATCATAATCCCTCCTCACATTCTACAAGCTCCAACACAAAAACCTCCCAAATCAGTTCAAAACATCACGCTATCCCATCTCTCCACGCTGAGGGGTCAGGATCTTAGTCTCCACGTCTCCACAGTCAAGCCCAGCAGACACAATAACACACAACATTTCCACAATCAATGAACGCTAGTCGTGAATTTACGCCCCTAACTCCAGTGAACACAGCCAATAAACCACCGATCAAAAACTCAGTTCCATAGTACACATCATCTCGAATCAGATCAAAGCAAACCAACTCCAGTCAGTATCGCAGCATTCCACAACCTAATATGCCTATCAATTTCGCATAAAAAGAATCCAAATAATCGCAAATCACGTCGAAACGCGAGACTGCCTCATTAGACACATAAACAAGAATATCAATAAACACATACACAAATAGAGATGGAGAAATACTTGTCGGAAGGGACTTGGATGGGACCGAAAGTGTCGCGCTCTTCCCTGAAAGAAGAGGAGAAGTATCGGAAACAGGTAGATCGGAGCATCGCCGCCGATGATGATGATGAGTCTGCTAGACACCGCCGTGCAACCAACATCGCCATCTTGGATTGATCTCACTCTCAATCGATCGCTGAGGCGTCGGAGTAGGACAGTGGGGAAGTGTTGGCGGAGAATGGGAATTGGAGATGCGATCAGCGGAAAGTGCCGGCGATGGAGGTGAAGTGAACGGAGTGGAGGGGTCGTCTAAGTCACGTGATCGGACTAACTTGTACGACTCCTTTGTTCCCTTTCCACATCGATCATAATAATGTGAAATTTTTAGGTGGGCAACACATACAACCATGGTGCTATGTTACATGAGACCGATCCCACCGTAACTTTGTTGGGTTATTACGTTACAGGATATTATTGAAAAATGTTATAATAAATATGATTGAGATGACTTTGATTATGAAATCATTGATTAATTGTGTAGTTTTTATTTAAACAATCTAAAAGCAAATATTTTTTTCATTTTATATTATAGAGAATATGTTGATCCGACATGCATGTGAGTGAAATTTAATGTAGAAAAAATATTTTTTTAAGAGTTAAAAGAGAAAATAATTGATGTATTGTAATAGATGGTGACGGTTTTGATTTTTTTTTATATATAAAAGTTATTAAATAAGATATATTGCATATATTTGAGGATCTAAATAAATACATTTTGTGTATAATATGAAGCGGATGAATATATATATTATTTCCATGATTTGACCTAAGATAGTCGACTGATGATAAACCTATTGTATCATCATGTATCTTGAGATGTTTAAATCTGATGCGTACGTCCTTTTATGTCTTCAGTAGAGGCTTTTTTTCTTTCTCTTTTTTCATCTCATGTTATTAGTTAATCCTATATCCATTCTTCTATCGTATTAGAGTATCAAAAACTCAATACTTATTTGAATGTATCTGAGATGCTTAATGATGACAGTTACCTTAACAAGGCGGGACAAAACTCTATCATTGAACCAGTACCAAACCAAGTTTTGCAAAACCATGCATGATTCAGAGATGGATACCGTCCCACCGATTGAGGTGCAATCTTTGTTTCATGTTTGGTTTTGCGTTCAGGCACCGATGACGACGTATTCTATTTGTAGTCACGAGCAATAATTGTATTTGAAGATATTAGTATTGAAATTTTAGAACAATACAATTACATTCTGTCATTGTTGGAAAGAGCTCCCTGTAGCAGACAGCGCAGAGCTACAAAGCTTTTCAAAAACAATATTCCGGTCACCCAAGGCTTCCGGCACGCCAGAATCCTTCAAGGTCTGCTCACACGTATCTGCATTCGTGATTGCAGTCGACAACCACGTCTTCACGTCGTTCTTAGCATTAGCAAAGAACGCTTGCATTGAGTCCTCAATCTGTCCGAGCGCATCATCATATTGATCATTGCATTCCTCGAGCGCGTCTTCTAGGCCAGAGGGCAGGTTGTCCTCGTCCTTCAACTTCCCGGCAATGTATGCCGCGGTGACATTAGCATGTTCCTTGGCCAACTTCATGGACAGGAATGCGAGTCCCTTGAGATCTTGGGTTTGTGCCTCAGGTCTTGACTTGAATGTCGCGATGCAGAAGTCCTTGTATACGGTTGCTTGACACGCCTTCTCAATGAGGGCATCTCCGTTGGCTGTGTCCGTGACTTTGATGTTAGCATTGGGAATCGGCTTGATGGTTGGGGAGTCTCTTAGGCCGCCCGAGATGTGAAGGGCTTTGGAGGCTCCTAAGGAAAGCGCAAGAGGCACGATGAATAAGAACAAACATGAAACTCGCTCCATCTATTGTACTTGGATCGATTGATCAACGTGTTCTTGTTTGATTTGACGTTCTTGCGTTCGATTGATTATGGTATTGGAACTTTGCAATGGAAGTTATACAATCCTTTTTCAAGATGTAAGCTGTGGTTGAAAATGACTTATACTAATAATAGAAATTAAGAGGCCGTTATAATTGAGAAGTTTAAGGCTCACCATTGGTTTCTTTCTCTGTTTATCATCATGAGTCATACAGCAATTCATGCCAACCATGATCACAATTTGAGAATATATGTTGGTGATATTCACTGTGGATTGGATGAAGGATCACTCACCGTTACAATTAGAAAAATTGTACACGAGAAATTGATGCAAATATTCATTTTAGCTTAGTCACAAGTCCTTTCGTGATGTCGTCGTTCATGATTTCTGGCGTGAAATACCCGCAATCTGCTTCTCAGTCCAAGATTGCCATTTTGTTCCGAAATTATGCGGTCAAACACTAGTATGGATTCGTCATGTATGAGATGTACATGGCCATATAATATGTGTACCATATAATGTAACCATAAACCTGTTGGTTGCTGCCACTGAAGTTCTAATAACGAAATACTACAAAACATGGTGCAATTATATCCATAAGTTTCTATATTAAATGTGATATAAGTCCTGATTCAGGTACTGCATGCCTTCAATCATAAAATGAAATAAATACTTGCATTTGATCCTTCCAATCAATCAATAAGTTTAATAGGATGATTTGCAGGGCGTCTATTATCACACCAGAGTCTAGATATCTTTCTCGCCTATGGAGGTCGGATGGTCGATGTTCACACTTCTAAATTGACTGAAGATAGAAGTTGTTGATTCATAAGGTTATTCAAACATGAATAACGGCGTTACAGTGGTGGAGATTCAAATCAATTCGCAGTGTACTGACTGGGAAAAGATCAGAACTGAATTGTTTTGCAAGATGAGAGGTAGGCATCGAACAAGCAGCTAAGTATATCAGTTGCTCCACTCCAGCTTGATCAGCTGTTTTCCGCTGCTATCGTATTCATCAACTTCACTACATTGCGCATTCCAGCAGTTCACTCATCATCATGGTCACTATCATTTTCGTCTAATGATAGTCGAACATGTGTTTTCATTTCACTTGTATGATAGTCAAACATGTGTTTTCATTCACTTGTATGATGATTCATGCGTTTGTGATCTTGAACAGAAGTGGTGGAATTCCGAGTTGATGAGAATCAAAAAAGAGTGAAGCTCGTAGGGGAGTTCAAGCCAAGCAAAGCCTTAAAATTCCTCGAGAAACGAGGGAACAAGGTCTCCTACACTTGTACAATTGAATACGAGCGGCAGAGAAGCAAGGATTCATCAGTCTCTCCTTCTCAATCACCTCCTTCGGAAACCAGCCACAACTCCTACAACTATTGGCGGGATCCTACCAGAAAGATCTGTGATCGAAAACACAGCACCTGAGACAGAAAATGCAGTACCTGAAACACACCAACTGCGACTCAAAATGCAGGACTGTCAGACACCAGATGCTCTTGAAGACCAGGCAATGCCCATGACATCATTTCAAGAGGAAAAAGCAGTGGCGAATCCACGAAGCAGTGACACGGTGAAGACAGATCACGGTGAAGACAGATCGAGGGAAACCATGCAGAGATGGAATGTTTTTGAGATTTTGTAAGACCACCTTCAAATCCATCTTGAAGATACTCGGTTGGCAA
This sequence comes from Drosera capensis, assembly GCA_001925005.1. Taxonomy (NCBI): domain Eukaryota; kingdom Viridiplantae; phylum Streptophyta; class Magnoliopsida; order Caryophyllales; family Droseraceae; genus Drosera; species Drosera capensis. The sequence continues at coordinate 101,873 of LIEC01011756.1, forward strand.
TGCTTATTGACCTGTGTTCGGCAAGCATGCGAATTTGCTCGCTGACTGACGCTAGAAATGTATGCAAGTTCTTCGGATTAATATGTTTGCTCTCGTCCATATGCTATATGATGGTCAATTTAATAAACATAGAATAAATCAGCGGTTTACAACCACGCTGGAGAATTATTGAGTACATATTCTATATATAATACATCGCACATTGGACATCAACTCAACTTCATGAGAAACAGCATGCCCAGCATTACAGGATAAATCCAGAACAAATAGCCAGGTTGCACAGAGATCTATCTCAACTTCACAAGAGTGACAACAACAATACGCAATAACTGAATAATTACAAGGGTTACACAAAGGTCAGATCATTGACGACGCAAGTTCACACAAAGATAGAATAGTATATTAAGCGACGAGACAGTAATGTCAGCAACATGGACTTGAGTTCTAGTTGTAGCCGACACATTCACCATTGAGCAACAAACTCATTTTTTCAGATGAGGAAAACAAGTATAGACATCTTGCTTCGGGTGCTTTGCTTCAGCATGCTCTCTGCACTTCACCTCTGTTGTGGTACAAATGAATGTCTGCATGCAGATCTTGCACTGCATTTACAAAAATCAAATTAGATGGCAATTGGAAGAATTCAGTAAGTTAGATGGCAATGGGAGTGCTACATAGTGATAGCTAGATTATCAGAAGTACTTGATAATTCAGGACGGTGAAAAAAATAAAACACAATACAGTCCCTACCATGACCGTTCTAAACCTTATTTTACGAACATCAGTAAAATCTAGCCCTCTAAAGGCTAGTGACAACCTCACAGTTAAGTTGGGGAACGGATGAACTCCAAACCTTTTAGGATGAAGTAATTTCTAAAAATATTACTTCACCTTCAAAAAGATCAAGGCTAATCACATCACCTGAGATGTCAACTATAAGCTATAATACAAAATTGCAGCAATTAACAGTCAGATGAGCATTAATTCCTTTATCATGAGTCATGACAACAGGTCACATACACTCATTCATGTTAACTATTTCTTATCTCTTCACTACAGCACTACCTCCTCCAGCACGCCAACATTCCACCAATGTCATGCTAAGCTCAGCATGAAACCCTACTTTTTGCACAGGAAACCTTTCATATGTGACCACTATGGGCAATGTGCAAACCCGCTTATTGTCCCTGGAGAAGCCATACTGGAAACCCGTGGACATCAAGCTAAATAGTTATCTTGGTTGGCTAAATTGAGGCAACTTGTAGAACGCAACTTCAGCTACCGCAATCAACAGCAACAACAGCAACACTAGTAATACACAAATGATAAGAAGCACATCTCATCAACAAAAAGATCTCCTTGAAATTCAGAAACCTAGGAAATACTATGATGCAGAAAACAACCAGACAACAATCTCAAACCATAATTGCCAACGAAGCAGCTCACACCATACTCTGATATTCGATAAAGCAGGCAACCTAGGCTGGTCAGGCATGTTATAGCGCCATGATGTATGCTACACAGCAACTTAAGCGACTATGTGTGCATTTCAATCACTAACAAATGCTAACCTAATTACATGTTACAGGAAAAAAAATGAACAGAGAAACAAAACGATATATCCTGTGAAAGACACATTTGAACCTACAACACTATCATATGTGACACAACGAATTGACAGAATTCTAACCGCCTATGCACACCCTATGTCATTCTTGAACCTATCACCTATACAGCTATGCCCCGGCACAACCTACACGTTTGATTATACCTTCTACTGATACAATCCGAGATTATACTCCATCCGTCCCAGATTAATTATAACGTATATATATTTTACACTATTGTTTACACATCTATCCGAGCTTTGTTTTCCTATCAAATAAAGAGACCATTTTTTTCTTAGAATATATAGAAGTATCAAACAATCATAAATGTTTCGTGATATACTTATGAAAAGGTTTGCTTATCCCACCACACGAGCAAACTTCGTCTTGAAAATGAAGAAAGTCAAACTGTAACAATTCATACAGAAGTTTCACTTCCACCACCACCACATGATCACCACGTGAAGGAAGCAAAAGGGCAAACAGGTCCCATCATCGGGCATCTACCTGAATACTCATTGCTTTCTTGTTTGCATCCAATTGACTCCCTGCACACATACACCAAATTCCCAAATCAAGTTGATTCTTTGAATCAAAACACGTAAATTCATGGATTGACTGGAGAAATTGAGGTAAAGACAGAACCTTTAGCGGGTTTGTTCTTCTCCAAGTTCCTCTCGCGAGCCGTCTTCGACTTCTGCGCATTGCCTCCTCCCATTTTCAAGCGGCTTGATCGGTTGCAGAGAAACCCTAATTTGATGATTTGGGGGAAAAAGGAAAGTGCGACGACTCCACACAAAATTGACCTTCCCCTTCCCAAAACAATTTGGCATTCAAATAGTAACTACGTGGGTTGACTGAATAAAAAAAAGGTTAATTTTCCCGAACATGTGACACGAAAATAATAATGATGATGAATTAATATGATATAAAATAAAAATATTTTAATATTTTAAAAAATTTATTAAAAATAAAAATTTTGTAATTTGAATCAGACATTCAAGAAAATATTGTAATTTGAATGGGATTAAGAGAATACAACATATTGAAAAATCCCAATTAAATTATAATATTATTTTATTTAAAAAATGTTTTTATAGAAATATCAAAATATACTTATTATTTATTTTATATTATATCAATTAATCTTATAATTTTTTTTTCTTTTTTTCTCACTCCTTTCATTCATACAAGTCAAATGACAAATTAATTTTTATAACAAAAAAATGACATACACATAAATTATCGTGTCAGATTAATCGATTGTAATTCTTTTGAAACATAGGAAGTATTTTTTTTTATTTTGAAAAGAACAATGTATTTAGTCGGCAGGTTTAAACACAGACTCCCTCTGATTTAATCTATAAATTTTAAAATAACAGGTTAAGTATTACAAAAACCGGATTGTTTGTTAATTTGAGAAACATAAATGGCGACTAAAACACACTTAGTTGGCACATTTAGACACCAAATGTTAAATTTAGTCGCCAAAAATAAATACCAAATTATCAAATTAGTTGTAAAAGTTACGACCAACAGATCAATTTAGTCTCAATTTTCTTCGTCGTAAAACTCACAGCATTTAGTCATCTCAATTTCGTGACCAACATAAAGAATTGGTCGCCAAATTTAACGACTAAAGGTTTATTTTGTCTCTAAAATTGCGACTAAATTATGATTTTAGTCGTCAAATTTTTTGAGACCAAACTGTGTGTTTGGTTTCTAACTTTTGCGATCAATTTTTCAATTTAGTCGTTAAGCTTGCGACTAAAATTGTAAATTGGTCGTCAATTTATGTTAGTGAGGAAACTTTTTGTGAGGATTGTTTTTAGTCGCTGTTTAGTCACCCGTGTTCTTAGTCGCATTAGCTATTTTATTTTTTTTTTTTTTTTTTTTTTTCCTCTGCAAGAAGGGAGTCTTGGATTCAAGAACTTGAGACAATGAAATATTGCTTTATTGTTTAAGCAGATTTGGACTATGGAGAAAGCAAAGGAGAGCCTATGGTCAAGTAGTTCAAGCGTACTACTTAAAAGGGGTATCTGTCTGGCTATACCAGGTGAAACAATCTTGCCCTTGGGTGTAAAGCTTTAATTCCATTCTAGAGACGTGTTATTAAGCTCTGTGCAGATGAATAGTACCTCGTTGTGGCCTGATATGGAGTATTACTCTGTTGCTTTAGGTTATAAAATGTTATGCCCTCCTGAAGTGAAGATGAATTGGTGTAGAATGGTATGGAATAATGTGAGGCCGCGTTATGCCTTTATTTTATGGCTTTGTATCTTGAACAAGTTACGGACTTTTCTTTGACTTTATGAATATAATCTGAGATATGATGCTGAGTGCATGCTTTGTGGAGTTGATGCGGAATCACGAGATCATCTATTCTTATTCCGACCGAATACACAGGAAGTGTTGAAGATAATCTTGAAAGTGCAGGTTGTTGTCCTCGTGTGATGAGTGGATATCCTGGCTCTTGAAGAGGCCTCGTGGTAAGTATATAGCAGCAATAAGGGCTCATGCTTGTCTCTTGAGTTTTGTATAGCTATAAGCTTTCATGTACGTGCAACTGTATTTTGGACCATGTAAATCGCTTATTTGGTGGTAATATAAAGTCTGGGTTGTGCGGAAAACACGAGCTCAAACATGACATCATCATTTAGGACAACGAAATATCTTATACTCCCATCGTTTCAAATAAATTATGATTTATTTGCTAGATATGAATATTAAGAATAACATTGACTTAGTGTTTTTTTTTATCTAAATGTCCTTGTGAGTAAAAGATAGAAATTATGAGTAGATGAAGAGAAAAAAAATGATATGATATGAAATATAAATATTTTGGGATATTATCCTTTCAAGATTATTTAATTTGGAATTGTTAGAATTTATATAAAATAATTTTTAAAAAAAATATGATGTAATTTATTTGAATGGAAAAAATATAAAATTACACAGAATGTAGATACGTATCTCCTGGTGGTCACTTCTATGCCCAATGCCTATTAACATTCTCCTTTTTCTCATCTCTTTAAATCTCTTCCTTTATCCTCTAATGATGACATGTAGCGGCCTAAGTAGAATAATTAGCTTTGTGTTGGGACTTGGAATAGACTAGATTAGATATGACGATTAAAGGTACCAAAATAAATCATGAAACAGGAAAAGAGAATGATTTGATAGATATCTGCTTATAACCAACTTCTTGTCATATTTCTTCGGATACCGTGCATAAAGAAAGTACTGATGAAGTAACACCAGTAGACATTATAATAATGGTGCTCAATGATAAATGCACATATCACACCTTCAACTACCCCTACGAGTTTTTAGCATCTTTTTACAGAGTATGAGTTTTGGATGCTTTCTGCTTTGCTAGAAGAGACATAATACGATGTTTTGTAACAGATAGTAGTATTTCTTATATGTTTTTAAGATCCATAATATACTTTTATCATTAGTACAGATTTTGATAAAATTGATTTTTCGACATCTATTTATATATAAAACTAATTTAATTTTTTTAATCAAAATTTGGTTTATTTTGATATAAAATTAGATTGATCATATATTAATGATATATTATTTTATTATTTATATTTAAAATATTTAATTTATAATATCTTTTTATTGAAAAATATTGGGTGCATCAGGAGGTTTACAACTCACCACTACTGTGATGTTTGATTGGTTGGAAACAACAAAATACAATTAAAAAAACCAATTAATAATGAATTAATCTCATCAATCAAAACATTTACACCCTTGGTGGTGTAATACTAATAATTTTTATTTTTATTTTCTAATATATGTTGTTTTAATATTGTTATATTTTTTTATTATAACATTATTAAAAGATAATAACTACTTAAATTCAACACCATCAGGATATAAAATTCTCAAATAAGATTTTTTATATAATTTAAAATAGATATAATTATCAATAGTACTACCTTATGTAAATAATGTTCATTAAATAAATAATATTATAATAAATCAGATCAAAGACTTGTATATATATATATATATATATATCTATGTATAACTAATTTAGTCTTTTTTGTTATCAGAGTTTAGTTGTTTTAGTATCACGTTTGATTGATCCTATATTAATTAGGATAACTACATATTTTTAGTTACATTTAACATAATTAAGTTACAATGACCCTTCATATTTTCTTTCATTTTTTCATTTATTTGATTTACAACGACATTTTATTTTCTATTGCATATGCATATGTATAAAAAAAGCAACTGATCATTTATCTCATTTATCATTTTGATGTGTTATTACACGAACTAAAATAATTCTACGATGAAACTATTTTACAATAAGTAAAATTTGAACATTTGATCTCTTTTCATTGTATCGATAATAAGAAATTTATATTATAAATATATTTAAATATATAAAGTTATATTTATCTTTCTTGACATCAAAGTTCGAATTTTTTTTATATCAAATTTGATTGGTCATGTATTAAATTTGGTTGGTAATGATTTCTCATTTATGATTATGAATTTAATATATTTAATATATATTGAAATATTATTTTTTCTAAAATCCAATATGTTTCAAATATACAAAAAAGAAATATAAAATATAAATAATTTGTGATGTTTTTTAAATTTAAGTTATCATCATAAATTTTCAAACAAAATATTATATGATTATAATAAAAACTTCAAATCAAAGTTGGACAATAGATTTCTTATAAGAACGAATATCATATTGTTTTTTTTTTTACCAATCAATACTAAATTTGATACTATTCTTTAATAATCTTGAATAATAAATATTTAATTCAAAATAATAATAATAATAATAATAATAATAATCATATATATTATTCTCACTAATAAATTATCCTAAGTATAAATTTAACAACAAAATTTATAAAGTATTTATCTAAAAAGTTTAGACATAATTACTTAAAAAATGTTCAATATTAATAAAAATCTATTGATATATTAAAATCAGGTTTAGGATTTATAATACTAAAACAAATTATGGCAAAATATCACGCCTATCTCCCCTATTTGGTGACGTTTAGTGCCTGGTTTCTTGTGAAGAGGAATGTTTAGCTCTCCAAGATTTCGTGTGAAGAGAAATACTGAGACCAACAATAACCCATTTTATCATTAATTCATATTCTAATTTTTATAGAGTTGGTTTTTCAATACACTTCGTCTAATGCCTAATGGAACGCTAGGAAGTTCTACCGAACATTGATGGTATAACATACGTACATTACACAATGACATCTATATGTACTACTTGCAGTATTAATCACTTCATGCATTGAATTTTCACGTGGACCTCCCAAATTAACAATTACTCCCCGCCAACAACTGTGTTGGATCCCGCAACAAATAGGAGTATACAATTACATCACCAGCAGACAACACCACACACCCCGCGCCGGTCCACCGTTAGTCCACGAAGTCCAACCATGAATAACAGCATCGGAAAAGTATTCTTTATGTCTTGATTAATCACCATCAATTGTTTTACGAGAGACGACTCGAACTATTCACATATTAGCTTAAACTTCACTCGATCCATATTCAGATCTTGACCACTAATAACTCTACGATCATTTTTGTCACAATCCTTCAACACGAATTCACAGAAGAGTAACAACCCTTAATCCAAACAGAACGAAGATTGGGATTTTAATTTGAAACACGTAATTTGAACATACAGTTATTTTCATCTCTTTATGATGATTCGAAGAAATATCAGCGACAATCACTCCCACCCGCCGCCCTGCAACCAAGCGGTTGCGATCCAACCTTCCCACCAGCGGCAGCGGCGGCGGCGATCTGTCCCTGAGCGAGCACCAACGACTTATAAATCTCCACAATCACCTTCTCATCATACTCCTTCAACGCGGGCCGCCCAAACCCGCCGTACTCCACCGTACAACCACCGCCCCCGGCAGCCCCCGCGAATCCAATCATCATGTTCACATACGCGTCCCTCAGTTTCCTCAGCCACTTCTTCGGCGAAAATTTCCTCCACCACCTCCACCCGCGTAGCACCCTTATATTGAGCCGTCTCCTTCTCCATCGTGGCCGCAGCCGCAGCTTCTTGATCCTCCAGAAGCTGCGGGAGCGGGGATCGCCCAGTTGGATTGGTGTTGGATTGGTGTTGTTTAAGCGAACGTAGCCGGATCGTCGGCGGCGCGATGTGAAGGAGAAGGGTCGTCGTCGCCATGCCGCGAAAGTGGTTGTTATTGTTGTTGTTGATGCTAGAGTTGAATCCATTGAAGAAGAGATGAGGAGATGTACCGAATCTCGAAGCCTTGACTGTGCGCCTAACACACAACTTAATGGCTGACCACCAGATCTCGGTGGAGATGAGAGGAGATGAGATGTGAGGAATAAATGAAAGAGGGGATTGTTGGGGAAATGAGGGATGAATGAATGAAGGTGACGATGGTTTAGGCTTTTTTGTTAGCTGTAATTTTTAGCTGGACTCTCTCATGTGGGTCGGTTTATGTGATTAATCAATTTTTTTTTATAATAATTAAATGTTTGAACGGATGTGGTTTGATTTAACATTGATTTTTTTGGATGGTTTTTATTAGATATATATATTAATAAAAATTTTATATTATTAATTTGAATTTTTGATTGAGTAGATTTTTGGATCATTTTAAACATAATAGAATTCGGGATTATAGGGATGTGGATGTGATGATAAGGATGCCTAGGGATAATGACAATGCAAAAAGGTGTGTACGTGTACTACTAGATTCAACCATGAAATTTAAAATATCATGTAAGCAGTACAAAATAATTATATTAATTGAAAATCAGGGACCTTAGGAAGAAGAAAGAAAATGAAGAAGTGACTAGTATATTGATATTTAATCTTCAAGGTTCGACCAATTGTATAGCACATGTAACTATGTAAGTGTCGACATAACCATATTTTGACTATACATCACTGCAATTTTCTATAACTTGTAACCCTTCCTTCACAATGTGATGCAATAGATAGGGCTACAAATTAGTTCGATAAGCTCGGGTTCAACTCGTATTTATTTCGTCAAAAACTCGTCCAACCTTTTTCAATTATTAGATGAACTGAACATTAACAAAATATTAAATTTGTTTAAATAAACGAACGAACATGAATAAAATCTTGCTCTCGTTTCAATTAGCTCGATAAGGACTCATTAAAATCTCGAATCAATAATAAAATAAATTTTATTTGTATTAGTGTATTAAAAATTTTTTTTTTTTTAAAAAAATACAATTATATATTAAAATAGTCTAAAGTATTTCAATCGAGATGAGTTTAAATAAATCGAATCCAAAATAAATCTAATAAATCACTTAATGAATAAGTTTTTAAACGAACTGAATTTTTAACTAAATGAATCGCGTTTGAACAAGGTAAAAAATAAACGAGTCGAGCCCGGACAATCCCTGTTCACTCAAGCTCGATTACCATCCCTAGCAATAGCTTGATAGATGACGAGGAATGAGTCACATATTCACTTGCATTTTTTTACGACAAAATATAGCAATCGGTTAGGCAAAGATAGAACTGTCAAGACCCAAGAGAACAAGCCCATTTGAGCGAAAAATTCTTTGATCATTGCTATACCCTCAACAATAACAATCTATTTGTCGATCTCGTCTAACTATGAAGATAATGGTCTTGCATAACACAGTAACTTGATTGTAGTAGGTTGATTATTTGAGATAGAAATGGGGCAACACCTGGACTAGTGCAAGTAGTTGGGTTGCATTTATGAGGGGCGAGTCAGAGTGAACATGGGCTCGATCTATATATTATTTTCTTATGTTTTTTTTGGACATATAATAAGATGAATATTTAAGAAATATTCTCTTCATTTTATTCTAATTATAATATTTTTTTAAAGATATCTTATTTAAATTATATTATCTTCATTTCATAATTATTACAACGTTTCTATCTTCATGTATTATTTATCACGTAATTTGAGAAGTTTTGTTACTCATCTAAACGATACGATTTAAATTTTCTATCAATTCACGGTTATAATACGTAATATTTTACTATCTTTAATATTTCACGTTATTTTCTTAAAAAATAAAGTTTAATCTTCCCGTAATATCGTTCAAACCTTCTATCGTCATGTGTGTCTAATCAAAATAGTGGAATCTTTTGGGGACGTGGGGAGTAACAATTTCACATTTAATAAATTTTTTCACACAAAAATATCAAAATATCTCTATTTTATACTACATCCGTCCCAAAATAATTACATCGTTTTGTTAGTTTGATCCGTTCCAAATTATTTGTAAGGTTTTTATTTTTAGAAAGTATTGTGTGATTAGGAATTAAAAAAAATGAAGAGAGAGAAATACCATTGTTGAGAATTAGAGTTAAGGAAGAAAAGAGATAAATTTAAATTTACGTATGTAAAAGTAAAAGTTACAATTATAATGCGATGGAGGGAACATCACATTAACTCATCCATCATTATTTTTCTATTTTTTTTCCCTCACTTATTTATCTCATATACTTATAAACATAATATTATCATTTATTATTAATTTAATACACACATAAATTATCATGTTAAATAAAATTATTATAATTTAAATGAGACAGAAAATAATAATATCTTAGTGATGATTCAAGGATTTGGGATTGGTCCCACGTTCAAAGGACTTTAGGGTCACTAATCCTCATACGTGGAAATGATGTTAACATTGAACAGTCCGCTTTGTTTATTGACAATTAAGCATCAAAGGAAGTCATCTAGACTAAAAGAGAACTACTACTACTACTTAGATTAACAACAGGCTATACATTAAGCAAAGTATTAGCAGTTGAGTAACAATTGTTTCTATCAAATATCATCCATCCTTTTCCAACGCTTTACTCAACATATAAAAATAACTTTGTTTATAATGTAACTATCTTCCCATATGTTCTCGAGTTCAAGTCTTTCAGTTTCTTCAACGACCCTGAGCCTCAAGGAATCCACCAAGCATAAACGAGGATTTCGTCAACTCTCAACAAGCGAAAACAGTACAACAGTTATCATAGACCTAGTCCACCCAAGCATTACTGATGTGGCTTGCTACAATCCTATTATCTTGATACTGCCGTGGGAGATCTAAGAACATATGTCTTTAACCCATCGCATTCTCGTTTCATACACCTATCTATCGATCGTTCTAGCAAAACCTTTAGCAGATTTACGATGAGATCAAAGAAAGGGAACCAATACACTAATGATAAGACCAGATCAAAGTATTAACTTGTGTATAGCCTATTCCCCTATCATGATATTGTCCATTATATCATTCTGCACGACTCTAAATCCCGGTTTATAAACGACACTATCATCTTATCTTTTCACATCCACAATCAATACCTGACTTGTTTATTTCATCTCTGATGCCTGCATCATTTTCCACTTCCAAACAACTTCCGGGAGAAATCTGTCCAAATAACACATCTTGTGTAGAGAATTCATAGTTATTCTTCAATATTGAACTTCCCAAAAAAAAAAAAAAAAAAGAAGTACAGATGACGCTCGGATTATTGTTTGGCGCTTGCGTTCAATGTATTTATTAGTATAATGATTTACCAAGAAATGTATATGAAGCTAAGAATGCATACCGGTATAGAGCTGGCAAGATCTGAATCCTCTGATGGAGCTAGAATAGCGAGATAGCATGGCACAGTTTGTTCTCGGAGAAAAAAATGCTCAGCTCCCTTGACCAGCCTCCGTTGATACCAGAACGGTGTATGCAGATTAATGAACGGACGATTACTAGCAGAAAACCATAATCTTTTTCACGGCATCTGAGCAGTACATGATTTTTATGCATCTTCCAGATGCAAATAACACATCTGAAAACCCCAGCAGCTTTTGGGTCTTGTCCACAAGAATGGTCAGTTTCATATAGCGAAGGTGTTAGGCCTAACCTTGACATGGAGAAACAAACCACGCCGCACAGTAACATCGGCCACTGTTCATCTTCACCGGCCAAACAAAACACGTTTGTACTATTGATACAAACATGTTTATGTGTTTGTTTGTGATAGGGGAAGTATTCACCTATAAATAACGTAGCTTCTAACTTATATTCATAAGCTCAGAGGTAGAGTTAAATAGATCAGGGATGGATCAATAAAAACAAAAAAACAAAAAAGGGAATATTTTCCTACAAATCTTTTTGGCTCACCAACATCACCAGCACGATCATAAAACCAACATAATCATCCTTTATGGAGTTCAGAATTGTGGTATTTACAGGACACTACCTACCTGGGAGGCCACCACGATTTCAATAAGACACTCCATATTCTAAGTTCTTTCTGGTGCTGTGACTTGTAGAAACAGCAGTATTTCTGACGCCGGAAGCAGCTGTTTCGCACCTGTTGAACAAAATCTTCATTTTATGGTGTCGCTTTCCAAGGTTTCTTCTCTAATCACTCTTTCAAGTATCTAAAAAGCAAACCTACTAACTTTTTCTTTCATAAGAATGAACCCAAAACCCTTCAACACCACCTGACTTCCTGCGAAATTGAAGAAACCAAAAAGGAGGTTTGACTTAGTTTCTCAACCCTTCCATCCCATTATAGATGACTTTGCATTCTTCTCTTCCCAATTCGATCAAATTAAAAGCCCGTGAGACTCGAGTTGTTGGTAGGGGTGAGCGAAAATTTTCCAAAGAATTGAACTGAACCAAGCACTGGATCGAACCGAACTAGTACGGACTAGATAATTGTAGGGACAAGAATGTTCAAATGTCAAGAACAGAAAAATTGGTGCGGTACGAGAAATTGTTCAAGAACTACAACGCCCCCGACTTTTAGCTCAAGTGACACGCGGCATTATGCCGTTAAAGATAAAATTTATAACCAGACGGAACAACTCCATCGAGTTTGAAGCATAGAAATTAAGGGAAACTATAAAAACATAACCATTTCATATCCAAAAGTCAAGCAATGTAGCTGAATTACACGTAACCATCGACAAGTTCAATATCCTAGAAAGTTGCCGGTCAACAATCCGGTGCGCATTTAGCATCTTGTAGAACCTTATTTGAGAGTTCTTTCATGGGTTTTACCCTGATTGCTTATTCATTCATGAGTTTTGGCGCCAAAACTAGTCAATTTGGGGGTCGCCTCATGTTTAAGATTTTGGCACATCCTGTAAAGGCTATCTTTGAACTTAATTTTGCTATGATCTTGCGTGTGTGTGAAGCAGTATCTTCCTAAGAAACTACTGAAGTAGAGAGTGTTTGAAATAGACTGTAAGGACTAGCCTTTCGATGGTGTTAGTTTCTGTCACATGGTTCACAAGTCAACTTACAAACAGGTTTCATAGATACTATGGATAATAGGTTAGAATCTCGGATCTATAGGTACCACGGTCCATTGGTTAAGCTGGTCGTCACGTAGGTCTCGCCAAAGAGGTATGTTTATTCTTACCAACGGTTTACAAAGGCAAAATTCCATCTTGATCCTGTATGCTTAATATGATTCTCATCAGTCCTCAATCCTTAACAATGCCGAATCCTATCTTCTTAAAAAAAAAATGTGCTTATAACTATCAATAGCTCGAAGCCTCAAACTATCAATAGTTCGAGTTGTCGGTATCTGGGATGGGGAGCTTTGGGTATGGATGTTTACTTGGAGACAAAAAGCTTGTCTCTTGAGAGTACGCAAAGTATGAGGAAATGAAGACTATGTTGTTGGCCGTTCATCTGTCGAAGGATATAAGGGAATGATTAACTTGGCAATACAATCCTGATGGACTGTATTTAGGCAGTTATTTTGACGGCATGAATCAAAAGTTGAAGGGTGCATTGGTCTTGGATGCATTTAAAGGGGTTTGGAGGGGGTTGATTCCACCTAAAATGGAAGTTCAGGTCTGGTTGACAATTACGGACAGAGACGCTACTAAACATTTCGATTGAGATAGATATTTGTCCTTTTTGCTTAGATCATGCTGAGGGTGTCCATCATGCTTTCATGTTTTGCGATCCAGTGTGGCATGTCTGGCGCTAGTGTATGGAATGGTGGGGATATGATTTTGTTTTGCCGGGTATAATGCAGGAATTAGTGTGGACTTTCACCGGTGTATTTCTCAACTGGTAAACAGCAAGTGCACTGGTCGCGTAATAATTGGTAAATAAATATCGGATTGTCGAACCCACAGAGATTGTGTAAATAATTACTGAAAATTATGATATTCTTACTTTATCTAGACAATGAAATGTTTGGTGATTATCTAATTAATATCGTTTTAATAAAAATGAGTAAAAAGTGGCTAAGGTTTAGGTTGTAAACTTATATCAATGTAATATTATTATGATTGTGATTTATATTCTCATGTAACAACAGGATTTCTTAAAACCATTAATATTTTCTCTCGAACAATATTTTCACTATTATTGTTTAACAATCCATATTATTTCTAATATGAATTTAAAAAAACACTAATGCATTAAATTTGGTGAAATCCTTTTAGCTTTCAACATAAGAATGTGACATCTATATCTGCTACATGTATCAAATTATATATTTCTATATCAATTTAATCCACGGTGATTATTACTTGAGCATTCATATAATATCTCATCTCGGTCTCAATTATATGACACATATCATTCAAAATGTGATCAATCTAATGGAAGCATTAAGAGTCTAATAACCACTTAATCATGAATTATATTTATCACAATTTTAATAATAATACATATTTATAAATTTAACAAACCTTTACCTTAGCCGTATAAAATTTAGTTCATGATTTCAATAATTGAAGAGCATATCATTCAATGAACCAAATAACATGAAATAATAAGGAAAAAGTGCATTAATTTTGAGTTGAATTCGAATTGGGCCGATATGAGTGTTATTGGACCGAAATGAGTGTTATTGGGCCGAATGAGGTTGGATTTTGGGTTATTGTTTTGGGCCTCCAAATCCAAATCCCTCACCAAAACCCTAGTTTTTCTTCCTCCTTTCCTTTCCTCCCCTGCAGCCGCTCCCTTCTTTATCAACAAGCCCCTCACCTTGCTTCGCCCCAACTGCTGCACTCGTCTTGCCGCACCGGATTCCTCAGCTTGCCGCTGCCAGCCACCACTTCGTCTCAGCCGCGATTGAATGCTTCGGCTGGCCTTCGTCTCAGGTATTTGTCTATTTTTGGTGGTTTTTCAGAGAACAATATGTATTACAGTATATCTCTATGTGTATGTCTCTCTATTTTTTTTTGGTATCTTTCCTTCGCAGCTTGTGGTCGCCTTTTATAGATAGATTGCAACGATCAAATACATCAGCACGGATGTAAGCAAATTCGACAAACCTTATCTTTGGATCATGCTTCCGAAAATTCGGGCTTGGTTGATTATTGCAATGGGTGTTATTGAAGAAGCATGGACTGGAATATTTGAACATTATCTTTTGGAGGCTGATTGTGCGAGATTGGCTTCAAAAATAGCTGCTTGACCGGCTGCTGGATTTATGTGGCGGTGTGCGTTGAATGGCGGCGGTCATTGATTCCGGCGATGAATGACAGTTGTACATATGGCTTCTTGAAATGGTCTTGAACTTGTGTATTGGACCCTTCATAATTGGGCTGGATTTGGTTTTCTATTTAATTGGACTAGGGTTTTGTTGTTGAAGTGGACCTTTGAATTAGATTGTTTTTGCTGGATCACAGTAGCATAGTCTTCTTTTAATAATTTGATCCTGAAATTTAAAAAATAACCATATTTAATATATTTTTATCATAAATATGAAGTACAAGATGATTAATTTTTATGTAAATATGATCCCGATCAGATTGCTATTCCGATGGTGAATAAATGCAAAAAGGTTTGGACCTTCTTGTTTTTCACTATTGTTTGGTCGAGAAATAGTATTGTAGTTGATAATAAGAATCCTAGGTGGCTGGAGATGCATGAGATTTATCTTGATGAGGTTGTGGTATTAGTCAAGATTGGTCGAGAATTGCAGGCAGATGAGAACCTAGTTTCATGAACTCATCGTTGTTCTACAGAATATTGGAGTCCTGCATCCTATAGGGAAGATACTATTGCAATGTTGTTTGATATGCAGGATGCTGCAAGATCGGATCAGTTGTAATTGTATCGGATCCTTACTGGCCTTCGCCGATGTTTTTTGTAATTGAATTAGATATATTTAAATATTAATAGCTGTAATTGTTTATAGTAGTTTTTAAGTTGTTCGTGTTCTTTACTTAATTAATTCACCTACGCTCAAATTAGAGAGATGAGAAATAGGAATACTTACTATTGGTTCACAATCAAGGTTGGACATGCTGATAAATACTCTCATCACTCATCAGAGACGGAACCTGCCGGAAATCAAACACAAAACATTTTACCCGGGGTGATGAGAAACAGAAATTTCATTACGATGATCGTAGCTGGTCACCATGGAATTGCGTCTATACCATCATGTTAACAGCTAAACTTATGCATCATGAGCCAATAGCTGAGTGGCCAAGTTCAGAAGGAAACGAAATTGAAACCATCGAACTAACAGTAAATAGAATAGCCAATTTGGAGTACCAAATATACTTGAACATGTATGTATACCATACCTCGATGCTGAGAAATAAGCATTTGGCATGTCCTGAAACTGAGCTTTCTGCACGTCACAAAATAAGATCTTGACTACCTGCCATTTCAAACGAACTTGATAGGAATTAGGATCCATCTCTTTGAGATTCTGAGCATGCCTTCCGTTCCTGGATCATACACATTGCGAAACTTCAGTTAAATCTGTCAAGCCCATAAACAACATAAGTAACGATGTAAACTGGATCATAACGCACACTACTCTTAATGTAAGATCACCTGTGTTACAATAGTGAATGTCAGGCTGTCAGCACTTGATAGTATAGTTGTGCATACAGTTAATTTGTTATGCATACAGTAGAGTGAGCCCAGAAAATCATGAAAACACAAAAAAGATGAGAACGGTACAAATGCGACACTGTACTCAGAAAATTCAAATACCAAGAAAAAACAACAGAAAAGTCAGTTATCCTCAAATGATACAGGAAGTGGTCAGCAGGAAGAAGGTTTTTACATGGTGCAGAGCCTATTCATTCCTAGCCAGTTAGCCTCACGACGTCAATCAAGCAACACGCTAGCATAAGAAATTATCTCATAAGAAGCCATCTGATAAGAAACGCAACCAGCATAAGAAGACATCTCAAAATATTGCTGAGAAAGGGGAAGAGTTAACAGCTATCATCGCAAGCCTGGCACAGTTCTGCCAGAGTTGGGCATAAGCAAGCTTCAACAAAAATGTTGTTGAGGATATGTGTGAGCAGGTTTACCCACATCGACCGTGGAGAAACAGAAAGAGTAGAATATATATATATGAGGAACCCATAACCCATCAGCTTAGGCTTAGGACGTGGTTTTCTCCCCTGAATCCAACAAGTGATATCAGAGCTCATGGTTCATTGGGCCGGGATGCTGGACCGGGATACGCAGGATCCCCTGGTGCGTTGCGTTGCTGGTCCGCAAAGAGCACAGAGAGGGTTGATCAGGTGCGTAAAGGCCCATGGCTCAAGGGGGAATTGGTGATGTGGATATATGAATAGAATTATCAAGTTCCATAGAGAACCTTTCAGTTGTCGAGGGAACTCTGTTACCATTGTGATGTGCTTGAGGTCACAATTCCTCCAACAGAGCGCTATCAGTGACCTTAGCAAGCATATCTTATAAATAAATTAAAGCAAAGTTATAAAGACCAAACGTGCCATAGGCACTCATAATAAAAGATTGTGTAACTCCACCAGTAGGGAAGTTCAAGAAGACAGAAGGATCATTCAATGTAGAATTCTCTGGAACCATTAGGTTTATCAATAAAGGATTAACCCATGTTCCATGAACTGGCACTGCACTGGTCGATAGTAATTAGACATAGATGCCAGCTTTGGTTAAAAATCAATTCTAATCATCTTAACAATCCCGGAGGCATGGATAAGCATCACCTGTATCACATTTGGGGCAAGGTGGAGGCACATGAGTTGTTGTTCCACTCTCCTGAACGGTCAGAAAGTATCTCAGAGCATAGCTTCAGATCTGTAAAGAGAAAGTGAACTGATGCTGAAGCAAAGGACTAAAAAAATGCCAATGCACAGACTCCAAGGTTTGGACGAAGAAAATGTCCGACTAAAATAAAGGTCTCAAGAAGTGAAGTAAACACACTCAAATAATGAACGGATTCACTGCGGAATAAAAGTCTACTGCTCACCAGAATGTAGGGAGGGTATGATATGCAGCCTGACCCCTGCATTTTAGATCTATGACACTAAATCAAATCGATGTTAACCCTATTCCAGTTAACATGGTCTCCTGTATACATGTTTCCACCCAACAGTGGCATTCTACTTGATACAAGATCATTCTCTCTTTTAAGATCTCTTACGAAATGAAAAATCCAATTTTACCCTTTGTGGTATCTTCCCGGCATAGTTCTTAAATTCCATAATAAAATTTCAAGAACATGACCTAAGAGAACCAACACATTCGACCATCGAAGATGATTTCACTCGCCAAGGGTGTGACCACTAGAGGGAGCTACAAGAGAGACTCTTGAGATCAGTGCCTGCAATCAAGATATATATCAGCAGTAATCGTCCAACTATCTATATAAACTAAACAAAACGAGCAGGATCCAGTTGACACAAAAAATTCACGCAGGAAAACATTCAAACTCATTCTTGTGGAATCACGCAAGCCACCCTTCTTGCGGTAGCTCAGTCTTGTCATATCAACACATAAATATTGTTGTATGAAGTATCTTTCAACTCTTATCACAGAATAAATCTTAGAGAGGTTTTGAAAGACAAGTCTGATTTAGTGCAGAATAAACATTATCCTTTTGGAGAGAACATGGCTACTAATACTCCCGTAGCAAGGCTTCTTCATGCTAGACCAATAAGATTACTTCAGCAACCTACATATCTCTTGAATTTAAGCACAAAATGTCCTTCCATTTTTATATGCCATCAAATCATGATGTGGTCTTTCAAGTGATCAGTTCAAATGTCTAGATACATTTGATGTATTTTTAACATATCACGCCAAAAAGTTCATATACCGGGGCATGAGGTACACATAACCGCACATGCCATTCAAACAATCAGATATACTGTTCACATAACCGCATATATCATTCACACATGGGCATTGGTCATAAAACCCTTTAAGCAAGCATATAAGAACTATAACAATCTGGGAAATCAGGACTGCTGGTTCTACAGACTATCATTAGCATACTCTGCTTTCATCGATGTATGTTATGCTGGCAAAAGTAGTCACCCAAACACCAAATGATCAATGGCACTGAAAATGTGAGATAATAAATCCCCGGTACTGGATGCAAGTTTAGGAGGGTGGCCCTAGCTTAAGAATAAATTTACATAACATGGGGTTGGTCAGACAAAGGCTATCAACTTCACTTGATGATGGTCAGATGACATTCAAAAATTTGTCCACGAGCCATATCCACATCACCATTCACAACTATTTCAAAGAAGAACCATGACCAGCCCAACACACTCAACATAACACGGCAACAGAGTACAAAATTAGATTAGTAACTCTTCCGAAAAAAAGAAATAGATAGTGATATATTATGCAGTGAGGATAAGAGTTTTCAGTGTGATCTAGAAAATAAAGAAGAATAACCTGAGAATGATCTTTTGCTTCAAAAAATGTAACAAGTGCAGAAGGACCATAAAGTTAGGCAGTAGAAGGCATCCATTGCAACTCATCTCATGATTCTCTCCGTAGTTGGCTCCAAGATTACGACTTCGTACGTAGTCAGGATTGTCAGCAGTTAGCACTCTATTAGCAGAGAGGCCAGAAAAACGTTAATACATCCTTCACTAATTCTGATAATTTTCCTCTCGTGAGCTGGAATTGATGCTTGTATTGCCACTCTTGCTCCCAACACTAGAGGAATGGCTGAGCGATCATTAGCAGATCTGAACTGAAATCAAAGGGCACTAGACGAATAGTAAATAGAATCACTCAATATTTAGCAACCACCTGAAACACTAAATATATTTAAAACCTATAGCCATACTTCTACACTGACTAATAAGCATTGTTAAGACTCGAGGCAGAGCATTAAAGCAAACGTCACAGAATAAAACTCGTAATAACTTCCTGTATAGAGTATAGACATTGATAAATTCATCTCTGAGTCTGAACTCCACAACATGACCCCTTTTCCTAGGTCAAACAACAATGCCAATAAAGCTGTAATCACTTGTTTCAGAAACTCTAACATTAAATATACTTGAGCATGCAACCATACTTCTAGACTGAGAAATAAACATTGATGTGCCCCGAGGCAGACCAATAAAGCAAATGATACAGAACTAGACCTTAATTGATAGGATTCATATTTCATCTCTTTGAGCTTGTGAACATGGCCTTCGGTTCGTAGGTCAAATGGACAAGCTTCTGTGTCACAATTCACAACCATAATTCTCATCCTAACCATAGTAAACCTTCACTGCAATCTTCTGCAGAAAGGTAAGTTATGACATGTTAAAATATTCAAAGGTCAATTGGAACCACAATTCTCATCCTAATCATGATAAACCTTTACTACATATTGATCACAAAACCGGGCCTAGCATTTACATATCTTTCAACCACTGAAATCAACAAAAAAGCCCATAAGAAGTATGATAACGTGGGAAAATCAGGACTGCTGTTCCGCAGCTATTATCATTAGCGCAATTTTACTCCCATCTCTTTGATAAGAGTTCTGCAAATGTAAGAATCTCGGAAAAATGATCACCTGAAGGTTAAATGATAAATGAACCAGGACTATGTGATTACCAAATCCAGGTACTTGATGCAAGATTAAGGTGGTCACCCTGACCTAAGAATAAAGTATGACAGGATAAATTCAACATCTCCTGGAGAAAGTCATATTACATCCGATAAATAGTGTAGAGCTATATCCATGATGATCTGCATCATAATGCACAACCATCCAAAGAAGAACCACGAAAACCACAATTGACATGATACAACAATAAAGGAGCAAACCTAAAATAATACTCTCTCCGTCCCATATTAATCGAAACGTTTTAACCCGACACGAAAATTTATGTGTGTTATATGAATTTTGATGAAGAAAGAATATTTTTTTTTATGATAGTGAAGGCTACAATAACAGTTGAGAGAAGTTTTAATGGATGTACTGTAACAGATGAGATTAATTTGATTAGGGGTGAGGAAAAATACCCGAAAACGGAATTACCGAACCGAATAGAAAAAACGAATTTGGTACGGTAAATTCGGTCTTTGATAATTCGATTTTCGGTTTTCGATTTTTTGGTTCTTACATGCAATTTGGTTTCGGTTTTGGATTTTAGAAAAATTCGATAATTGAAATTACATTTTTTTTCTTGTTTTATTTTTTATTAGTCACCTTTATATCTTTTTCTATATTTATTTATTTAATAAAAAAGTATACTAAAAATTCTATTATTCTCGAAGCAAAACATTTATAACTTATTTTTTTTGTTTTTTACCACTAAAAATGCCATTTTTTTAATTCTTTCAAAATTATATAAAAAACCGAACGAGAACCAAATTTTGATTAATCGAAATCAAAATAAGCGATATAATTTGATCGCTTTCGGTTTTCAATTTTCAGAAAACCAAAACAAAAAAAAATCGGTTTTTATCGAATTATCACCCCTAAATTTGATATTCTTTTTATGTTGAAAGATTATCAAAAAAGAAAAAGTTCCATTTATTTTGGGATGGCTGAAAAAGGAAAACATTTTGATTAATATGGAACGAAGGGAGTACTCCTTATGCGAAGAGAAAGAAGATATAAAAAATGATAATGGGGTGTGATGATGTGATAGGGTATATTGATAATTTTGAACCCAAAAGTTTTCATTTATGGCATGGTTGTAATTTTTTTTGGACAGATATATTTAGAAAATTGTTGAATTTTTATTTTTATTTTAGACGAAGGGAATACTTCAATATGAGAGCAGCACAGTGAAAGAAAAGAAAAAAACATGGTCTTCTCTATCAGAAAATACAAGCAGTATGCTAGGTAACCGAGGCAAGTGTTTCTTGAATATTCATGTTTTTTAGCACTCGATGAGTAGAAAGGCACAGGGAAAGCGAAAGGGTTCCTTCTTCCCTGATTCTGGTCATTTATCTCTATTGAGGATTAGCCATGGAGCATTAGCATACCCACCCCTGAGGAGTTCAATTTATGACCACAAACAGGAAGCAGGTTATGCCATACCAAGTTATCGCCAGGGAAGGACACATGATATATATGTTATCGCAAGAGATTATCTTAACTAGCAAGCTGGAACTGGCCTTAACAGATAAGGCAATGCGAATCAATGTAAGGTTGTGACTGGCTGATTCATTGGATATTTAAAAGCCACAATCCATTGAATCAACTCAACCGGCACAGAAACTTGAGTGAGTGCAGAAAATGCAATAAACCAGGCATTGAACAGCATTACCTTTAAAAATCGGAAAAGCATGATCAAGATCCCTCGCTTTATTCATAAAAATAAAATAAAAAATCCCTCGCTTTAAGTGGGAGACTTCACCAAACATAATTTTCTGGTTGTAAAAGCAGATGAAAATAATAATGAATCTTAAAATGACATAATTAAACCCTTGCTTCCAGAAAATGTTGATGAGTACAACCCCGTGGCGACAGAAGAGATGATGAGTCAAACTGCAAATTAATTTAGCATCCATTGACATGTCTGCCAGTGGAGCTACAACCCAGGATTTGACCGAACAACATGAAGCGAATGAAAATATTACCACAAGCAACTCATCTCAGATTGTTCTACTCGTGGATATGACAGATTACCCTAACCATGACAAACAGACAACAACAAAGACATATTATAGCCTGATATAATATTGCAACTTATCTTACCCATTTGTATGGGCGATCAAGGCTTACAGGAGGACGGAAAAGAAGCCATTAAAAGACAACTAATCCAACAGTATGACTCCGGGATTGGGATTGTGTTTGGTGATGGATTTGTGCACGTGGATGAGCTGTTAGATGGTGTTGAGGGTGTTAGTAATTTTGCTGATGATGTCCATTGCGTTAATGCTAAGCTTGCGGTTGTTGATAATGCTCATGTCCATCATGCTAATGTCAGCAAGCAAGGTGCTAGTATCCAAAATCCTCTTGTTCGTGAGAAACAAGTGAAGGGAAGAAGGATCAAACCTGGACCACAACAAGGTGTAAAACAAGGGCAAACTCGTCCATGGAAGAGTTATGCGTCTTTGGTCAGTTCAGATCCTGTTGAGAAAAAGCTCAAAATGAAATATTATGGGCCTGTGGTGAAGGATGACGTTGTTACTGTTATTCCTGATGATGGTGCTATACATGAGGTAGTAGAGAAATGGAAAGATTGTTTGATTGGTTATTTTGTTGGGAAAAAACTACCATTCAAGAGTGTTGAAATTGCTTCGTGGAGGCATTGGGGAAATATGGTCTTTCTGAGGTCTTAACTGATGAGAGCAGATTCTATTATTTTAGGATTCCGGATGCTGAAGCTAGACGAAGATCCTTGATGTTGGGATATGGTTGTTTTATGACCGACCATGTTTCTTGCAACAGTGGAACCCTGACCTTGTGCTCTCCAAAAAGGAGCATGATAAGATTCCTATTTGGGAGAAATTTTTCAATATTCCGTTAGCTATGTGGTCATGTTCAGGACTCAGCTATGTGGCCAGTGCAGTGGGGAAACCGTTGTACGCAGATTCTATGACCGAGGGTATGGGGAGATTGAATTACGCCAGGATATGTTGTGAGGTAGATGCAAATAAACCTTTTCTTGATGATTTTATCTTGAAATTGAAGAACTCTGAACATAGGATCAGAGTGAAATACCAGTGAAAACCGCCGGTGTGCTCTGTATGTTGTGTGTTTGGCCATACAAACCAGAACACAGTCAGACATCCAGCTCAGCAGGACAAAGACAAAGGTAAAGATGTGATTGTTAGTAAGGCAGTTGTTCTTCCTAACGAGGAGGTTTCTGAATATGGTTTTCAGTTAGTAAAGAGAAAAAGAAGGAAGTCTGGAGCTACAACTGTTGAAAGCCCTAGCCATGTCCCCGACACCGGCATTGAAAAACTGAAGAGCAAGGTACCAGACATATCGGATCGACCAGTTACTTCAGTGGAATCTTCAGACGATGATTTGCAACTCTCCTTTAGTATTGAAGGGGGTCATTCATGTGAGGTTCATGACCCATCCCCCAATCTAGCAAAGCAATCGGAAGCTACAATAAATCCAGGTTTTATACATACTTCGTCTATTTTTGATCCACCTAATACTAGTCTGTTACCCAAAGTTAGCTCACATATACGTAAGCAGCAGACTACGACCTCTAAGGCCAAGCGATTTAAATAACACTTGTTTTGAGTGCTCCTTCTGCAGTTTCTTATGAATATTGGCAGTTGAAATATAAGAGGACTGAGTCAGTCTTCGAAGCAAGCAGAAATCAAAAAATTGATAAAAGAGAGGAATATTCCACTCTTTGCTATTATGGAGACCAAAACTGTTTTTGCCGATCATCTTAGTCTTTTTCACAGGATATTTCCTAATTGGTGTATACTTCAAAATTATGATGACAGCCTGTCTGGTAGGATTTGGGTTTGTTGGAACCCGAGCTTGGTGAGTTGTACTCTTATTTCCAAGTCGTCTCAGGCTATTCATGTCAAGGTATATTTCGGTGAACCCTAGCAATTTTTTGTGGCCACATTCGTGTATGGAGAGCACACTTTTTGAATAGGAGGAGATTATGGGATGATCTGCTCCATTCAAGTGGGGTTTTCGAGCAGGATCCTTGGATTGTGCTTGGAGATTTTAATGTCATTCTTGATGTATCGGATAGGATAGGCGGTACGGATAGATGACCTCTATTTTTTGATGATTTCTATAACTGTCTTGTGGATTCTGGCTTTGACGATTTGAGATATTCAGGAGCAAGATATACATGGTCTAATCATTCTGCAGGGATGCATGCTTGTAGAAGGAAGATTGATCGTGCAATATGTAATAGTGAATGGATGGTCCGATTCACTGACTCTGAAGCTCTTTTTTTAAATGCTGGGGTTTCTGATCATTCACCAATTACTGTGCGCATTCAGCAGCCGGTGCTTAGAAGAACTCAGTTCAAATTTTTCAATTTTTGGACTGAGGACCCAATGTTTATGAGAGTGGTACAGGAGGCATGGGACTTGGAGGTGACGGGTACACCTATGTATAGGGTTGTGGCAATATTAAGAAATTGAAGCTATTCTCAAGAAGAAAGTTCAGTAACATATCAGAGAAAGTGAGGATAGCTAGAGATAATATAGAGAGAGTACATACTAAACTTCTTGATGATCCTTTTAATGTGACTCTTGCTGATGAGGAGAGACATTGTGTAGAAGTCTTTGTTGATCTTAGGGTAAAAGAAGAAAGTTTCTTCATGCAAAAATCCAGAGAGCAATGGCTCAGAGAAGGGGATACAAATACTCGATTCTTTCATAATTATGTCAAAGCTCGAGAGAACAGAAAACATATCACTCACGTAGTAACAGATTCCGGCGAGGTAATCCAATAGCAGAGGTTAGTACATCAACACTTTATGACTTCTTTTCAAAACATATTAACTGAGCCAGATGAGGAGTCAGAGGTGGATGAACAGTTCCTACATGAGTGTGTGTCAAAGCGGTTCAGTGAAGAGGCAAGATCGGTCATGGAAGCTGATATATCAGAACATGAAGTGAAACAGTCAATGTTCTCTCTTGGAAGGAATGAATCGCCTGGACCTGGTGGTTTCAATGCTGAATTTTTCATCCATACATGGAGCATTATTGGGCATGATGTTACTATGGCAATCCGAAATTTCTTTTCCTCGGACAGTCTTTTGAGGGAAGTCAATGCTACTAACTTGACGTTAATTCCTAAATATGATAATCCTTCTTTAGTGAAGGACTATATGCCTATATCTTGTGTAAATACGATCTATAAATGTATTTCCAAGATAATGGCTAATAGGATTTCTCCTTACCTCGGAGAAGTCATCTCACCTAACCAGGCTGCTTTTGTGAGTGACAGGAGAATATCTGATAATGTCCTCCTTGCTCAGGAGATTATGAAGGGTTACCATGCAAAACCTTATCTGCCGCGTATGACAGTTAAGGTGGATATGCAGAAGGCCTATGATACTCTTAGATGGAAATTCTTGTTCAAAGCTTTGAAAGCTATTGAAATGCCTGATAGGATGCTTACTTGGGTTCGAGCTGCTATATCTGGGGCTATGTTTTCTGTTAGCATACATGGAGAGCTTCATGGATATTTTCCCAGTTCTAGAGGACTTAGACAAGGTGACCCTATATCTCCATATCTTTTCATACTTACTATGGAAATCTTTTCAGGAATTCTAAACAGGAAAGCACTTCATCCGACCTTCGATCACCATTGGAGATTTTAAAAGGTTAGGATCAACCATTTATTCTTTGCCGATGATATCTTGCTTTTCTGTGAGGGCAACTTCCAATCTGCTATGCTTATGAAATCTGGTGTGGATGTTTTTTCCTCTTACTCTGGACTGAAACCTAATCCACTTAAGAGTGAGATCTTTCTAGCTGGTGATTATTCTCCCCATGCTGAGCAGATTCTACAGGCTTGGGGGTTAACCCTTGGTACTTTACCTGTTCGTTATTTAGGGGTACCCCTTATTGCTGACAGGTTGAGTACTAGGGATTGTAAATCCCTTATTCATTTCATAAGGAAGAAGGCTCAATCTTGTGCTAACAGGACTCTATCTTTCGCTGGAAGACTTCTACTCATTAAGTATATACTATACGCAATTCAGTCTTACTAGAGTGCCATTTTTATTTTACCAAAAGCTCTGCTCGATGAGATTAAGCAGATCTGTTTACGGTTCCTGTGGAAAGGATCTTCATTGAGCAAAGGAGGAGCAAAGGTTTCTTGGCATGATATCTGTTTTCCATATGAGGAAGGGGGTCTTGGTGTAAAGGACCTTCGAGTATGGAATAGAGCTCTGATGTTGAAACATATTTGGTATTTTATCACTCAACCTTATTCTCTTTGGTCTTTATGGACAAAAGCTAACTTAATCCACAGGGTTAACTTTTGGTCCATTAAAGTACCGAAGGCAAGCTCATGGACATGGAAGAAGATCTTGGAGCTGCGACCCGTTATCCAAAAGTTTTTATTGTGAAAAGTTGGTGATGGAACTGCAATTTCACTGTGGTATAATAAATGGTATGACACTGGTCCTCTATATGCTATTGTGACTGATAGGTTGATTTATTCTTCTGGTATAAAGCTAACTTAAGGCAAGCTTTTGGTCCATGAAGCTAACTTTATGGACAAAAGCTAACTTAATCCACAGGGTTAACTTTTGGTCCATGAAAGTACCGAAGGCAAGCTCATGGACATGGAAGAAGATCTTGGAGCTATGACCCGTCATCCAAAAGTTTATTGTGGAAAGTTGGTGATGGAACTGCAATTTCACTATGGTATGACACTGGTCCTCTATATGCTAATGTGGCTGATAGGTTGATTTATTCTTCTGGTATAGCAAGGGAAGCAAATCTTGAATGTGTCATGCGAGAAGGCTCATGGATTATCCCTCAACATCTCACTTCTTATCTCCAAGGGGCAACGCTTCCTATTATTTATGGGGGGTTGGATGTTTGTACTTGGACTTTGGTGAAATCAGGACAGTTCTCTTCTTTTAGCGCATGGGAAGCTCTTAGAAAAAAGAAGCAGCCGGTTCAATGGTATGGTCTAATATGGGGTAAATGGCATATTCCAAGGCATGCTTTCGTATGCTGGCTTGCTGTACAGGAGAGGCTATATACACAGGACAGATTACTTCTTATGGGATTCAGGCACCAAAGTAGATGTGTGTTTTGCATGACTGTCATGGAAAACCATAACCATTTATTTTTCAGGTGTCCTTTCCTTAGATCATTCGTACAAGAATGGGCAACAAGATGTCGTGTGGCTTACCCTGCAGGTACATGCCAACAAAATTTCACCATGTACGCAAGAAGGCTAGCAGGTCGTGCATTCCACAAGGTGATTGGAAGAATATCCTTTTCTGCTATGATTTATACCATATGGAAGGAGAGGAATGCGATTATATTTAGAGGCGTATCTCCTTCTGTTCATGTATTGATGAGGCATGTGCAGAGAGTCATTCTTGATGAGGCCTGCTTGCTTAGAGGTTTCACTCCTAAACAGAAAGATAGGCTTGTCCAACGAGCATGGAAGGTCCCGGATGTTGTTTTCTCAAGCTCACCTCCTGGAGTCCAAGACGATGTTTTATGACCTTGTTCTTATCTATAATAGTGTACTGAAGTTTGTTGAAAATGGGTTATCCCTCGGTTATGTAATATGTTTAATGTGTGTTGTAATGGGGCAGGGTGCCTTTCTTGTACTGGTCCTGTCCCTTAGTATTGTACTTACATATGACGTATGTTAGTCATTTTGTTTGATTGTTAGCATAGGGAAATTTTTACTTATTGGTTTTAGGCAGTTTATTGTGCTGGACTGTGTCAGCATCTAGATTGATTTAGTGCATATTAAGATGCACAAAATCATCTAAAAATGCTTGTAAAATGCTATTCTAAGCACAACTGGATCAGTAATACACTTACATGTTCCGAAAAAAAAAAAGAAGCCATTACAAATTTCAGCGATATAAAAGACCTTAATTCAAAGTCCATTTAAAAAAATGAGCAGAAATCATGCAAAAGGTGACAAAGACTAATCTTATTATCTACTCCTTGTTTCCTGATATATGAACAAGTAACATTTATAATTTAAATAAACAAGTTTACTGCAAAACAAACCAATGTTTATATGTCAAAACTTTCAAGTATAGAAGGACTTTATGCGCTACTTAGCGTAGTTTTTATCTATCTATAACTATCAACACAACTCATCATATTGCCTATATTTGTTTCTAAGATTGCGCTTGTTAATTGTTAGTAGCACATCTCTGATTGAGCGTTCTCATGCTAATACTCCTACTCAAATTAGAGATGAGAATTGAGAAAAAGTAAAGCTAACCAGTGATACAAAATCCAGTTCACCTGAATGACAAGGAGTTCAGTAAACGACAAAACCTGCAGAAAATAATCACAAAGATCCTAGTATCTTACTCACGTGATGAGATTAAGGGACATAAGAAACAGACAAATTTCACTACAGTGGGAATAGCTTGTCACCAGGGAATTGTGTCCATAAACCAAGTTGTAACCAGCCAGAAGTACGCATCATCAGCTAAGAAATGAGTCAAGAAATTCAGGTAGAAACAAAAATAACTCATTTTCTGGCGATTTCGAAAATTAAATACACTTCAGCATGCAACCACAGCTAGATGCTGATGCATAAGTATTGTTCTGTCCTGAGGCAGAGCTTTGGTGCTGATATCACATAATAAGAGACCTTGACAACTTACCATCTTAAACTTGATAGGAACATGTCTTTGAGCTTCCAAACATGGCCTTTTGTTCTGCAACAACTGGATTTAGCCTTGAATTATCATCAATCATGTTACAGTACAATAATGAATGTCAGATCTTGTTATGTACACGGAAAACCTGTTAAGCATATACCCGAGTGATCTCAATAACATCAGCTGAACACCATCCAAGTCCAGAAAATCGTGAAAAAACAATAAGATGCTAATGGTATGAATGCGCACACCATACTCGTGAAGTTCAAATACCACTATATCAGTGAAAACATAAGGGAGTTCGTTATTGTCATCACACGATAAAGAACTTGTTGGTGCTTATGCTACCTAATGGGAAGTGATGACCAGGAAGAAGGTTCCCAGATAGCGTAAAAATTGACATAGGAATGTAACTAGCATAAGCAGTAATCTCATAATATAACCAAAAATAGGAGGAGTTCACAGCTAACATAGCAAGCCTTGCTCAATTCTACCAGAGTGAGGTGTGGAAGCTTGCATTGAAATCATAATGATCTAATTTTTTTTCTAAATCAAATAAGCATGACAGAAAATATTAAGTGATGCAGCTAACCTTTCAGTTGCTGAGAGAACTCGGTTGCTGATTGCAACACGATAAAGAACTTGTTGGTGCTTATGCTACCTAATGGGAAGTGATGACCAGGAAGAAGGTTCCCAGATAGCGTAAAAATTGACATAGGAATGTAACTAGCATAAGCAGTAATCTCATAATATAACCAAAAATAGGAGGAGTTCACAGCTAACATAGCAAGCCTTGCTCAATTCTACCAGAGTGAGGTGTGGAAGCTTGCATTGAAATCGTAATGATCTAATTTTTTTTCTAAATCAAATAAGCATGACAGAAAATATTAAGTGATGCAGCTAACCTTTCAGTTGCTGAGAGAACTCGGTTGCTGATTGCAATGAGCTTGAGGTCCCATTTCCTACAACATAGCTATCAGTATTCAGCAGCCTTGTAAGTTTCAGCCTGGATCTATATCAGCTGAGAAAACTGATGTTAATGCAAATAGTGTCACAGGCAAACTCCTTAGCAAGTATCAGTCGTAAATAAATTAAAGCAAAGCTATGAAAGACCTAACAGGCCATTGGCACTGGTAATAGAATGACCGTCCAAGGATAGTGTAACTCCAGGAGAAGGAAAGTTCTAGAAAACAGGAGGATCATTCGATGTAAAATACCCTGATCCTGAACCATGAGGTTTATCAATTATCAATAAATGATAACCCCAGGTTTCTTGAATTGGCACTGACATGGATGTTAGATTTGATTAAAATTAATTCTATGAAGGATCAGCCGCTTAACATTTTGCGCGAGGTGGAGGCACATGTGCTGCTGTTCCACTCTACTGAACTTTCAGAGAGCATCTCTGAACATAGCTTCCGAACTGCGAAAGTAAGTAACTTATACATCAATGTATAAATCTTAAGGTTCTTAAAAAGAAAATGTATGGCCAAAGTAAAAATTTCGACTCTCCAGAAGTTAAGCAAAGTGCTCCGAGATAGATGCTCAATACACAAGTCTTCTGTTCACGGACTATAGGGAAGGTATATAAGACATGTAGCCAGATTCTTGCATTTTAGGGAGTTTGACTCTGTGGCATAATAAACAAGACAGTTGCACTTGTATTGAAAGATGCAGTCGAAACCGTAAAGAAGATGAACCACTCAAACAACCATGCGATGAACAAAATAATCAACATTCTACATACAAATCAACCAAGCCGATGTTAAGCCTCTTCCCACTTTCCCAGGTCCTTATGCATTGTTCGACCATACAATGCCATTATACAATGCCAGTATACAACACCACGCTATCCTCTTTGGCTCCTTTATCTCATGAAATGCAAGTTCTGTTGACAGGGGAAAAAATAGCAGAAAAGCGATGGGCTTTGGGCATAACATGTTGTCTTAGTGCATTATTTTAAATTTTAAATACGTGATCTCAAACACTTCCGACCCTGATGTCAAAATCAAATCAAAGGTATAGCAAAAATTCAATTCGTGCCACCCTGCTTTATATCCTGCCAACAAACATGCAAAAGACAACAGCTGCACCAAAAGAATAAAGACTTACGTGCACATGGGTTCATGTTGCCTCCAAGTGATACCGAGCTACAACTATGTTATTATAGCTTGAAAAAGGTAGTGTTTTCTACAGCATGACAAACCCTGATAAAACAATTGGTGATAATTACAACGCTGATGTGCCATTACAAGCAAGAAAGAACCTGAATGTTTTTGGAAGCACTCAATCCAATTTCAATAAAAACTCAATATCCCAAAATGGAAAAAAAGAAAGCTCCTTTAGCTTCAGACAACCAGACCATATGTTTGGCCTTAAAATTTGATCAAAGCAAGCATGATCCAATATATGGATGAACTTTGAAAAATAAAATTAATGATATATTATGATGCAAGAAAACAATACACTGTTGCTCCAGGCATCATAACATGGTTTCAATTATTGGCGGCATATCTACCATATGTATCAGACAAAAAACTTTTGTTAGCATGGTTTAAAATATCGATCATAACCAAATATTGGATTTAACAGCCAAAAATTGGACATAACAACACAAATTGGTCATATAAGCAACATATCAGACACACATAAAGACCAAAAGTATGTAGCATCCGAAAACTCACCAAAACTTTGAGACCTTTGCAAAGGTATATTCTGAAACGAATGCATCCTCATCCTTTTAAAAAAACAATATCAACCCAAGAGCTTCAACTTACTAATCAAGTTCCCTATCACAGGGTACAATTGCAGCCCTTGGCGATATGCAAATTGCTTTGAGCATTCAGACGCATCGCGAGGAGATCAAGGATACAAATCTTCCATGTCATAGCCTTTTAGGCTAAGTACTGCTAGCTGCTCTTGCAAACAAAGGCGCACCCTGATCTTCATACTTTCGTGCATTACGGTTTATTAGAAAGATGACAATTATCAACCCCCACATTATTAGAAATGATCAATGTTTGATTGAAAGTTTACATATAATTATACTCAAAACATGCTGCAAAACTTTGATTTAGGAATCATTCATAGATAAAGTTCAGAACATACCATGCGTGGTTCTCCTATAGTGGGCAGATTTATCGATCCCAAGGGGTGAGATCCATAATAGGCGGTTTGATGTGATCTAAATCAGAGATTTTCTACCATGAAAAATAAACCCGTTTTGATGCGTCCTGAATTTCTGATGAAACCAATGAGGGAGCTGAAGAAATATGTTAGGGTGACATATCTGAAGTAGGAGTTATCATAAACGAGAAGATAAGCCATACATCAAACTTTATTTTCGTTCACACATACTTAGACTAGCCACCTAAACATCAAGAAAAACCAAAACCAAACTGCTGTGTATACTTAGGCTAGCCTCAACACGAGCTTGCTGCAAGGAATTATGGACATCACATCGGATTCATGTTTATACTTCCCCAAAATTCAAATTTGAGAAAAACACTCTATCAGAGAAGCTCAAGCTCACAAAGGGCCTAAATTGATCTAAAAACTTTACATAACATTGTTAACAAAAGCCTCCAAGCCCAACTAAATCAAGCATCGTACAAAGATCTAGTAAAATCCCCAAAACATTTGTAAGATATTCGAAGCATTAGATATGGCAACCAGTCAGCAGACACTAAACAAGGTAACTACATCAAATCATAGGCACGATCAACTGCATTAGAACACCGCTTACAGGAAACACATCTACAAATCAAGTTTCCGGCTATCTGATTGCTCCCAAACCCACCCAAAAGTCAGATGTACATAACACAAGAAAGCAAAAAAAAAAAAAAA
>LIEC01011756.1:134884-156098 GCA_001925005.1 Drosera capensis
TATGATGCAAGAAAACAATACACTGTTGCTCCAGGCATCATAACATGGTTTCAATTATTGGCGGCATATGTATCATGAACTTTGAAAAATAAAATTAATGATATATTATGATGCAAGAAAACAATACACTGTTGCTCCAGGCATCATAACATGGTTTCAATTATTGGCGGCATATGTATCATGAACTTTGAAAAATAAAATTAATGATATATTATGATGCAAGAAAACAATACACTGTTGCTCCAGGCATCATAACATGGTTTCAATTATTGGCGGCATATGTATCATGAACTTTGAAAAATAAAATTAATGATATATTATGATGCAAGAAAACAATACACTGTTGCTCCAGGCATCATAACATGGTTTCAATTATTGGCGGCATATGTATCATGAACTTTGAAAAATAAAATTAATGATATATTATGATGCAAGAAAACAATACACTGTTGCTCCAGGCATCATAACATGGTTTCAATTATTGGCGGCATATCTACCATATGTATCAGACAAAAAACTTTTGTTAGCATGGTTTAAAATATCGATCATAACCAAATATTGGATTTAACAGCCAAAAATTGGACATAACAACACAAATTGGTCATATAAGCAACATATCAGACACACATAAAGACCAAAAGTATGTAGCATCCGAAAACTCACCAAAACTTTGAGACCTTTGCAAAGGTATATTCTGAAACGAATGCATCCTCATCCTTTTAAAAAAACAATATCAACCCAAGAGCTTCAACTTACTAATCAAGTTCCCTATCACAGGGTACAATTGCAGCCCTTGGCGATATGCAAATTGCTTTGAGCATTCAGACGCATCGCGAGGAGATCAAGGATACAAATCTTCCATGTCATAGCCTTTTAGGCTAAGTACTGCTAGCTGCTCTTGCAAACAAAGGCGCACCCTGATCTTCATACTTTCGTGCATTACGGTTTATTAGAAAGATGACAATTATCAACCCCCACATTATTAGAAATGATCAATGTTTGATTGAAAGTTTACATATAATTATACTCAAAACATGCTGCAAAACTTTGATTTAGGAATCATTCATAGATAAAGTTCAGAACATACCATGCGTGGTTCTCCTATAGTGGGCAGATTTATCGATCCCAAGGGGTGAGATCCATAATAGGCGGTTTGATGTGATCTAAATCAGAGATTTTCTACCATGAAAAATAAACCCGTTTTGATGCGTCCTGAATTTCTGATGAAACCAATGAGGGAGCTGAAGAAATATGTTAGGGTGACATATCTGAAGTAGGAGTTATCATAAACGAGAAGATAAGCCATACATCAAACTTTATTTTCGTTCACACATACTTAGACTAGCCACCTAAACATCAAGAAAAACCAAAACCAAACTGCTGTGTATACTTAGGCTAGCCTCAACACGAGCTTGCTGCAAGGAATTATGGACATCACATCGGATTCATGTTTATACTTCCCCAAAATTCAAATTTGAGAAAAACACTCTATCAGAGAAGCTCAAGCTCACAAAGGGCCTAAATTGATCTAAAAACTTTACATAACATTGTTAACAAAAGCCTCCAAGCCCAACTAAATCAAGCATCGTACAAAGATCTAGTAAAATCCCCAAAACATTTGTAAGATATTCGAAGCATTAGATATGGCAACCAGTCAGCAGACACTAAACAAGGTAACTACATCAAATCATAGGCACGATCAACTGCATTAGAACACCGCTTACAGGAAACACATCTACAAATCAAGTTTCCGGCTATCTGATTGCTCCCAAACCCACCCAAAAGTCAGATGTACATAACACAAGAAAGCAAAAAAAAAAAAAAAACCAAAGGAAGATGACACAGTTATTATGTTGTTTAGAGAATCTTACAGCTGTTGAGGACGAGGACATTTAGTTCCTGGTTTCAACACGCTTGAGGTCCCAATTCCTCCAACAGAGCAATCAGTAATTCTTGTATGTCCTCATGGATCTAAATCGAATGAGAAACATATGTTAGCATAAGTATTTTCCCGAGCCAAGGCCTGAGCAAGTATCTCTCAGCAAAATATATTTGAACAAAGCTATAGAGACCAATCATGCCACCAGCACAGTATGATCACCAAGGATTATATTAACTCCACTGAAAAGAAAGCTTACAAGGTCAGAAACATCATACCCTGGAATCAAGAGGATTATCAACGAAAGATAACCCAGGTAGCTTGAATTGGCCCTGAAACTGTCAATAGTAATTTCATCTAGATGTTGGGTTAGGTTTGAATCATTTGTAATTAGCTCATGATTTCAGAAGCCTGGATTAGGAACACATCAGCTTTGCATTTCAGGAGAAGTGGAGGCACATTTGCTCTATTCCACTCATCTGAACTTTTAGAAAGTCTCTGATAATAGCTTCCAATTTGCAGAAAGAAAGTATACCTTTGCCGAAGCAAAGTGTAAATCACGCCATTGTATAGTCATTAAGGTTCCACTCATCTGAACTTTTAGAAAGTCTCTGATAATAGCTTCCAATTTGCAGAAAGAAAGTATATCTTTGCCGAAGCAAAGTGTAAATCACGCCAGTGTAGTCATTAAGGTTCCACTCATCTGAACTTTTAGAAAGTCTCTGATAGTAGCTTCCAATTTGCAGAAAGAAAGTATATCTTTGCCGAAGCAAAGTAATCACGCCAATGTATAGTCATTAAGGTTCCTACACAGAAAAATTATGTGCAAAGTTAAGGTCTTAGGGATTTAAGCAAAAATCACTGAGATAATGTACTCAGTTCACATGTCTCCTGTTCGCAAAATATAAGGAGGACTATTACAACCCAACTCCTGCATCGTGGAAGAGCTGTGAACATAAAGAACCAAATTACACTCCCCATAGAAGTCACTTATAACATTTGTGCCAGGAAGCAGGAGTAAATGTTAGCCTTCCATAGTACATGTTAACTTCGATCGTCACACATTTCGTGACGATCAGGGTTCAAAGATACGATGCAACAACCTTTTAGGCTAAGCATGTCTTCTAGCTACTGTTTGCATTGACCATAGGCCTTTCGACCTGATATTCATACTCATGCATGTGGGTTTATGAGATGTCTATCTGAAGGTTGACAAATGACAATGATCAGTTCCTATATAACTGAAAAAGATCGACGTTAGTTTAGAAGTTTTAACATACTGTTATACTAGCAAAAAGCATGCTGCAAATCTGCCCCATCAGGATTCATATGTAAAATTAAAAACATACCATGGCATATTTTCTCAAATAGTGGGCAGACCACTTCATCATGCAAGAAAGCTTTGTGAGTAGCATGTCATGGCAATTAAAGAAGCTTTGACGTGCCATCAAATTTGTGACAAAACCTATGTGAGAACAGAAGAAAGAT
This sequence comes from Drosera capensis, assembly GCA_001925005.1. NCBI lineage: Eukaryota > Viridiplantae > Streptophyta > Magnoliopsida > Caryophyllales > Droseraceae > Drosera > Drosera capensis. Next base: position 138,252 of record LIEC01011756.1, read on the forward strand.
AATAGGGTCACATTTTTCATATTTGAAGTAAGAGTTACCATTGAACAGAGGATTAGGAGTCTATACCCCTTTGTGGCAATCTTCTCTGGTGGCCTGGCATATACATCGCACAGTGAAAATCCCAGAACATGACTTATGAGAACCAACATATTCGAGCATCAAAGATGATTTCACTAGCCAAGGTTCAACCGCAAGAGGAAGCTACAAGAGAGAGACCCATGCCAAGCACATCTCCCAAGTGATCAGAGCCTGGTGCATGCAATCAAGATATATCAGCAGTATTGTAAACGGTATCTATAAACTAAACAACATGAACAGTATCCAATGGGTTGCTTGAGAGAAAGATCACACAGGAAAACTTTCAGACTCACATTTTGTGACATTTTACACAGTATATGACTACATGAATACTTCCTAGTCATGCTTCTTCTTGCTAAACCATTATAAATACTTCAGCAGTCCATATCTCTTAAATTTAAGCACAAGATGCCCTTTCCTATCATAAATGCCATCATCTCATAACTTCCTATTAAGTGATCGACTTATATGGCAAGACTCATTTGTTCTCAAATAGGGACATATCATTGACATATCATGTGCCACATATCGTGACATGAGGCATGCATAACCAGATATAACATATATACCCAGACACATATATCGTTCACATATGGGAACTGCTCACAGAGACTATCGAAGAAACCGTATTAGAACTATGATACTCTGGGGAAGTCAGAGCCATGGTTTTACAGCTACTATCATTAGCATAGAATAACTCACCTTTTTTTAAGCAAGTTATGCTAATGCCAACATCCCAGAAAAAGTCAACAAACGTTGGATGATCAATGCGATTGGAAGAGTGAGATAAGAAATTCCAATTACTTGATGCAAGATTAGAAAGAAGGACCTAGCTTTAGAACAGATTTGCATAACCTGAAAACGGTCAGATGACAATTAGCAACGTCACTTGTGCTCATCAGTAGGCACTGCTAACCTCAAAAAGTATCTTTATTCTGAGACCCTCTCTTTTTGTTGAGCCCCAAGCTTGTTGCCCTCCATTGATGGTCAGATGACATTAGAAAAGTAGTCCACAAGCCATTTCCACACCAACATTCACAACCATGAATCACAAACAGCACATCACAATTTCATCAAGGCTGCAACAAAGCAATAAACCTTGAATAAGTGAACAGCGAAGTTTAGGGGTTGACAAAAAATAAATAAAAGAGAAGCATAACCAGAACATTGATCTTTTGCTTCAAAAGAATGCAAGCATTGCAGAAGGACCATATCTTCAGTAAAGCAAATGACATCTGGTGTTTCTCTCCGTAGTTGGCTCTTGGGTTAATATTTTCTATATATTGACTATTGTCAGTCCTCTATAAGCCGAAAAGTCAGAAGGACAACAGAGGATAGCTCCTTTCCTTTTTTTTCTGACACGACATGAAAAACTGCACATTGGTTCCACAAGGGGAAAAGAAACATTCAACTTCTCGAAAGGGTAAACCCAAATACGAGATTGTTAGTTTGCAAATTCAAAACAATTAAGAAAAAAAACTGCACATTAAGGACCATATCTTCAGTAAAGCAAATGACATCTGGTGTTTCTCTCCGTAGTTGGCTCTTGGGTTAATATTTTCTATATATTGACTATTGTCAGTCCTCTATAAGCGGAAAAGTCAGAAGGACAACAGAGGATAGCTCCTTTCCTTTTTTTTCTGACACGGCATGAAAAACTGCACATTGGTTCCACAAGGGGAAAAGAAACATTCAACTTCTCGAAAGGGTAAACCCAAATACGAGATTGTTAGTTTGCAAATTCAAAACAATTAAGAAAAAAATATACTAGAGCAACAAAAATCAAGAAGATCATACTGTTAGTTTACAACTTAAAGTTACCGAGATTGTCGCTGCAACATTTAATCTCCATTGCGGCATTAGGAATTCACCCATGGTCGTAGGGAGAAACAAGATCCGACTCAACAGAGATTGACGCTTGACGCTCCTATCTTCGATCCCTACAATGGCGCTAGGGAATGACCCTTGGTTGCTGGGAAATGGAGAAGATAGAATTTTGGAGAGATTCTCACCATGAACTTCATCAATCCCCACAACACCACTAGGGAATCACCCCTTGTCGTTTGGAGACAAAAATCGGTTTCAAATGAGATGCTCTTAGCGATCTTCCATCCCATTTCAGCCTGCTCTTTCAAAAATTGATAGGATTCGTCCATTACAGCTTCTCAACATGGCCTGTAGTTCCAAGGTCAAGCCAATAAGCTGTAATCGCACATGTCCAGCAATCTCGAACATCAAACATACTTAGGATGTAACCATACTTCTACATTAAAGAATAAGTATGGCCATGTCCAGAGGTAGAAATTGAAAGCAAAAGTCACAAAATAAGACCTTGATGACTTACTGTTTTGAGATCGATAAGTCCATCTCTTTGAGCTTGTCCACATGTCATTAAGTTTTCCTGGATCAAACTCACAGAATTAATCTTTCCTATATCAGCGATCATCACATTTTAATCAGTTAAAGTAATCACCAATATATTCTGCAAAGAGGTAAAGATTGAACATGCATTTGGCGTTCATATGTCTGGACATGTTCACTTACCGCCTTCATGTAGCCTGACACATATCATTAATCATTCACATATCACTCAGCCGCTGAAATCACGGAAAGAAGCCCACAAGAATCATAGAAATGTGGCAAAATCGCGATTGCTGGTTCTACAGCTATCATTATTAACACATAAGGGGAAAATGGATTTGTGGTTACCCACAAATAAGCTTTGTGGCTTGACCCTTGATGTGGAGATCAAGGATTGAGATTGAAGGTCGATTATCTCTCTTCAATTAATGCAAAATATGAACTTTTCATCTCAATCGTTGATGTTCAAATCCAAAGGTCTAGCCACAAATTCACCAACCCCTTAACATAATATTACTATCTCCTATTTTCTGTGAGTTACGCCGAGGTCAGAAACCTGTGATACGAAATGTTTTGTCATCAATGAGACCTACTGAAATGAACTTTATGCAAGTGTAAGGTCACCCTAGCTTTAAAATAGTTGTAATACGTGTCAAACTAACAATGTAACCTGGTCATGGTCAGCTGACATCAGATAAGTTGTGTACCAGCCCCTCACGATATATACACTTCACCATCCATTAACCATCTGAAGAAGAATAACCCCAAAACAAGCTATCACAGTTTACATGAGACAGCAATTAAATAACAAATCTTTAAAATACTTGGCTATAAGCAACACGGTTTAGCTATTGATGAAAACAACATATAAGAAACAGAACAACGATCTTTAGCTTCAGAAAATGCAAGCAGGATGAAAATAACCTCAGTAATTGAAAAGCATACTCACGATTGTTAGCACTTGATGAGCAGAAAGGCCAGAGGAACGAGGAAGGATCCTCCCTTGCTTGAGCTAAAATGCTTGCATGAACTGCCACCTCTGTTCCCACCACTGCCGACGAGTCAACTCATGGCGACACATGGCACAAGTTGCGCCATACCAATCAAGGGACAATACAATCTGAAAGATATATATGATTACAAGACATTATCTAAGTATTCTCCCAAAAAAATGACATTATGTTGAACTCAGCATTCTTTTTTTTAAAACCAGTCTCATAGACAGGGCAATGCAAATCAAGATGTAAGTTTAGGAGTGGTCGATCAATCAATCGCATCTTTAGATGGCATGGTTGTCCATGGACCCGACTTAAAATCATAACAGAAACTTAAGCAAATGCAATAATCCAATGACTTACTCAGACATAATATTATCTGTCAAGTAGGCCTCTGTTTCTCAAAACAAATTGAGGACCACTAGCCATGACCTCTAAGAGAGAAAGTTAACCCTTCGTCAAGTAACAAGAGATTCCCTTGCGAATATAAATTGAGTGGATTACAAAGAAATCCTCAATAAGAAGACATATGAACTTGTACGGTGCATATCATTTGCCACAAATACCTGGTCCAAAATCCTGCAGCGGTTGGGATTGAAGAACCTGTTTAGACGGGGGCAAGACAATGGTGCTACCATGCTTAACCTGGTTAGTTGTCTAGCTAGTTGTCATGCAAGGTTTGTTGTCCATGATGACTAGCCAATCTTTATGCCACTGCAACTAATATTCAGATCATTTAACCCAAACAACGTACTAGAGCAAAAAAAAAACATCAGAACATCCAAAGGGAAGATGTTACAAAGCAATTTAGAATTACCGATATTTTCAGTCTCCGTCGTGCAAGGGAACCATCCACCCCTGGTCGCTCGCTTGCAGAAAACAAAAACAGAGGTCGTCACTGCTATCTTCGATCCCCAATTGTGGCGGGAAGATGTAGGAAACATGACTCAAAGGATATTCTCACAGCGATCATCATCATCCCCACAACGTCTTGGGAATTAACCCTGGTCGAGGGATACGAGAAGATCAAACTCAAGTTAGATATTCATTGAGATCTCACTCGAAGGGGCTTCTCACTGCCATCATCACCGGTCCCTAAAACGATGCCATCACCCTGATCGCATAGAGACGAAGATTAGATTCAATAACAGTTTCAATCTCAAGGGGGCACTGTGGAATCACCCCCATTCGCCATCTCAAGATCAGCCACCGGGTTCAAATTCAACATCAACCACAATCTCAAATCCTCTACGAAATTAAAGTTTCAGCCTTGTTCACAAGGAGGACAACAAGATCGCCTTTGAAATCAAACTTGAGTCCCTCAGCATTCTCATTTCAGGAAGTTAGGGACTCAACCCCTGTCACCAGAAAAGGAGACAATTGCTCTCGACTTCGACCTCGATGGGAATTCCGGATGTGTGTAACAGAAAAACAGTGATCATATCAGTAAGACAACGTACTTCAGTAAGACATCGTACTTACATAGAGAACAGTTACTTCGTTTTGATCGATACTCCCATTAACAGCTTCTAGAAATCACCCCAAAATTGGAACCCACTATCACCTAGTCATCTCGAGGCAGATCCTCAATCCATGATCCCAAAAACGACATGAAGGAATCACCGCCGGCCAATTCAACATTCACCGCGACCTTGAATCCCAGCACGAAATTAGGGTTTCACCTCAATCGTTTCGCATCGTACTCGATGCAGATCCTCGTTCGACAACTCCATCAATGGCATGGGGAAATCACCCCGGCCGATCGCTCTCGATCTCCGTGGCGGCGTCGAGGTATCAACCTCGGTGGTCGCCGAGAAGATCGATGGCTCTCGACTTCCACCACGGATCTCGATCTTCTCGGCTCTCGATGGCTCTCGATCTTCGATCTCCGAGGAGAAGAAGATCCATGGCTCTCGACTTGGCCGCTGATCAGAATTTGGGATCTGAGGATTTGTGTCGCTGAAGGAGAGGTGGTGTGAATGAATGGGAAAATAGCCGTTGGGGTAAATCTTCTGCGTTAAGATATGCAGATTTCTGTTCTTCTTCTGCGTCAGGGTTTCGCTGACGGATTTTTTTAATTTTTTATTTTATTTTGATCTGAGGATTTGTGTCGCGGAGAGGTGGTGTAAATGAATGGGAAAATAGCCGTTGGGTAAATCTTCTACTCGCAGGTTTCTGTTCTTCTGCATCAGGGTTTTAAATTATTATTTTTTGTATTTTGTTTTTCGCTTTTAAAATCAGATTTTGTTCACGATTCAAAAACTGCTCGAGGGGTGATATTATTTACTTTTTCCCCATTCAATATAGAAGTAACATTTAGTATAATCTATGTTGTCAAACATTTATGTCAAAAATTTTTGATGTCAAAACATACATAAATATAATAAAAGCTGAAAATTATTCCGTTTTGGAGTATATTTTTTTGAAGAACATGTTTGTTTCGACTTAAATTTTGACAATGTATATCCTTCATTTTCTATTTTTGATAGTTAGAAGAAACACGGTCTGTACTTTAGTGTTAAGGATATAGACCAGAAACAAAAACATTAAAACTATGAAAATCAGCGATGAATCCCTATGTTTCGTCAATTGGTTTGATATCGTATTAGCAATGAACCCTTATGTTTCCTCAATTGGTTTGGTATCGTATCTGTTTTTGTTAAGGATAATCCAACTACTAATACATATTATAGACCTATAGCATGTTGCACGGTGATCTATAAGATCATATCTAGGATATTATGCACGCGTTTGAAAACAGTTTTGCCTTTATTGGTGCATCGGTCATAAAGTGCCTTTTTGTCGGAACGATCTCATTATTGATAATGTTTTGATGTGTCAAGACATTTTATATGAGTATGAGAGGAAAGGGGTAATTCCTAGGTGTCTTGTCAAAATCGATATCAGAAAAACGAATGATATGATCCATTAAGACTTTATTAATGAAATGTTGACAAAACTAAATTTCCCAGTTAAGTTCAAATCCTGGGTGTTAACATGTGTTACCCAAGTATGGTATACCCTGAGTATAAATGGGGAAGTCAGTGGTTTCTTCCAAGGAAGAAGAGAGGTACGACAAGATGACCCTATGTCTCCTTATACTTTTATGTTGATGATGGAGTATCTTCTAGGATTATGAAACACATTAGCAGACTCCCTGGTTTTAGTTTTCATCCTAAATACAGTAAGATAGGAATTGTGAATATCATCTTTGCGGATGACTTGATGCTTCTTTGTCGTGCAGATGTCACTTCCATCATGTATCTCAAATTTGGTTTGAATTTAGAAGTGAATGTCAGTAAAAGTGTCTTGTGTTTTTTTATGGTGTTGCCCTGGAGGAAAAGAAACAACTTGTAGAGGTCCTTGACATGAGAGTGGGTGTTCTTTCAGTTAAGTATTTAGGGGTGTCCCTCGCCTCTAAGAATCTTAATGTTCATCATTACACCTCTCTGATTGAGGAGATGATTGCAAGGATAACTAACTGGTCAGCTCGACTTTTGTCCTATGCATGAAGAATACAACTAATCAAACCCGTGCTTTCAGCTATGCACATTTATTGGTGTCAAATTTTTCTTATACCTCCAACATTTAGGGATAAATTGAAGGCCATTAGTCGTGCTTTCTTTGGGAGCGGAGTTTCAATGAATAGAAGAAGGACGTTGGTGTCTTGGGATATGGTTTATAACCCTTTGAATGAAGGAGATCTAGGTCTAATGCGGTTTAGATGGTGCAATACAGCTCTTCTCTTCAAGTTAGTTTAAGACATAACTCGAAAAAGGAAAAGATGTGGATTAAATGGATCTATGCCATTTATTTGAAGCGTGATGATATATGGATTGTGATAGCCAGCAGTGACTCGTCGTGGATTTGAAAGTAGTTATTGGTTGTTAGGGATCGATTGAAGAGTCATATTTCCATCAGGAATAATATTCTTAGGTGGCCTCTTGCGCCGGATAGTTAAAAATGATTATCAAGCCTTAAAAGGGAGTAAACCAAAGGTGAAATGGTATAAATTGCGCTGGAATGCAGATGTGTTCCCTCGCCATGGATTTATTCTATGATTAGCAATACTTGACAAACTGCGAATCAAACTAAGGTTGTGCAATTTGAAAATAAGCCTAAATATCACTTGTGAACTGTGCAGGGAATGCAAATGAAGACAGGGATCATTTGTTCATCAAATGTTATAATCCGCAGGAGGTATTTTCTACTAGATGGCGGATTCTGAAGTTACAGCCTCCTAGATGGTGATCGATGATGATGATCAAGATGATGTTCGCTGATGATGATCGAGATGGTGATCGATGATAATGATGATCGATGGTCGACGATCTATGATGATGACAATTGATGATCGATGGTCGATGATCTATGATGATGACAACTGATGATCGATGATTGATGATTAAACTTTGATCAAATACATAGCCATCCAGCGATCAAATCAAATCGATGATCATGAACGATGATGATCGAGGATTGATGATGATAATGATCGATGGTTGATTATAATCGATGATGGAGATGATGTAGATGGAGAAGATGACGATTAAAGATGAGACAGAGGGGTGATGATTGGTGATCGACAAAAAAAAAAGAAAAACAATGAGAAAATAAAAAAAAAGGACAAAATAGGAAAGGAGTTGTGTTGTTTTTTTTTTTTTTTTTTTTTTTTGTAAAAGTGATATCCTGTGGGAATAAAATTCCCTTTGGTGATATCTTCTTGAAAATAAGTTTTCAAATTGATATTAAATTAGAAGAAAAGTTTGTTTATCGATGAATTAACCTTTTTCACGTTCAACAAGAAAATCTACATATGTGTTACCCATTCGGTCCCACAACAAATGTAATATATTGATTTCGAAGTTTGTCTAGATAAACTTTGACTGACATCATTGGATGATCGAACATCGTTTTACGTAAATTTGTTATGATTAGTGAAAGTATAAATTATATATTTTCATATGATGATATTTACGAGGTGATCGAACATGGCCATCTCTTAGACCGAAACTCATCAAGGTTGAGAAAAGAGTTGTTATCATTAAATTAATCCTTCCTGACATCAAAATATTTATTAAATAGTGATTTTATTTTCTGGAAGACTGGTGAAATACAACATATCAAGTTCTTTGAGAAAAGTAATGCTCTCGTTGTCTCAATCTGCATTCAACACTTCTATTTTTACATTGTTCAACATATATTTGAATATTTTCGTTTATCTCTGTAACGATATATGAAAATTACGTCATAAATTTTGGATTAAAATATATAATTTAAATTGTTATTTATTATTTTATGAAAATTTAATAAAAATGATATTTAGTTTTCATATAATACAAGTTAAAGTTCAAATCGATAAATATACAACTCAAATAATTATATCTAAATTAATACGAAAAGAATACAAAACAGATATATTAGTTGCTACGACATCCATCTAGGTATTACCCTTGGTAAGCAATGGACGCTACTTTAATACTCCACTTACACGTTGATTTGAACATCAAAAGTAATAAAATATCTAAAATCGGATGATGTGATGAATAATTTGATAAATGAGTTCACACAACAAAGCTCCCTTAACATTAAAATCCCTAACATATCACGATGCCCAATAACTCCAAATTCTACCACAGTCCTTAACACTTTAAACGCCACTTATTACAAAAAGATTAACTTCCATAAACGTATACTCACAAATCAAATATTAAAATCTCTCCATTACTAACTCAAAAAAAGAACGTAACACGGTAAAAATCAAAAGAACTGAAAGAAAAGAAAAGACAACTCCCAGCAAAACACACACAAAACCACTCACATCACACACACAGACACAGAGACACATCACACATCAGCGCGTGCACCCCACTGACCCCACTGCCCACTCCACGGCGTTCAGCGTCGCTTCCACTCCTCGCCGGAGCTCCGCCGCCGTCGCCGACACTCCACTCGCTGACACTTCACTATTTTGCTCTCTCTTGAATCGCCATTTGTGATAACTGTTAGCAGCAGCTTTGATTCAATTTTCTCAGATCTTTGCTGGTTTTGTCGATCTGCGGATTCCGGCGCCGACATTGTGAGAACTCCAATCTAGGGTTCCGTTATTCGACCAATGCGTGTTGGTTTCGTTCGAGGCTGCGTCGGCAGCTTCGGATTTGAGCGGAGATGAGGCCGTACGGTGCTGCTTCGCTGGAACCCTTGGGGACTGGTAGTCACGGGAGAGGTGGTTAAAGTGGTGGCGTGGTCGAGATTGTGAAGATGAGAGCTTGTGTTGTTCATATTGTTTGTGTTCTGTGCTTGCTTTCCTGTTTTCACGGTATATTTTAGGATGTTTCAAATTTGCTGCTTTTGGCAGTTTAATGTTGTTTTTGGATTTGGTGGATGTGATTGATTGTTAGTATAATATTGTTGTGTGGATTGTGTGGAGATTTGATAGGGAGAATGAGGTTTAGATGAGTTGGTGGGGACTTTCGGGTTTGAGAACTATGTGTGTTGTGTGTTGTCTAGTAGTGCCTGATTAGGTCAAAGAAGTAACATGTTTGATATGATTGAAGGATTGTAGACAGGAATAGGATGTTATTGTTTGGTTAATTATGGAGTTATATGGGCTCCCGTTAAGAGCAGGTTTCAAGGGAGGAGATTGTGATAAACGTGATTGCTGATAGGTTGCTTTGTCGAGAATCGAGCATGTGATGAGATTCTTGATGGGAATGTCTGGTCAATGTGTCAATCTTGAGAAGTTGGTGATCTTCTAGGAAGAAATGCCGTTGATGAAATTTCATTGCAGCTGTTTTGTAGATGAGATGGGGATGCTAGAATTGAGTGTATGATTACGGTTCCCTGTTGGGTTTCGAAGCTCCTCCAATTTGAGTAGCCTAAAATGAAATTCTAGGATGTTTATACCAGTCTTATAAGTGCAGTTTGTTGAGTTCCTTGGTAGATTCTATGAAAATTTCTGATGTCAGGTGACAAATGTTATTTGTATATTGTATTTGCAGTACATTCAGTTAGGATTCCGTTTCTTCCACGAAGACCACCAGAGGCATGGAATATGAAACCGTCTTTAGGTCCTTCTATCACACCTGCACCCTCTCCACAACATCAAGGTATATTCAGTGAATCTGAAGTGGGCTATTATAACAGTGTCATGAATGTGAATTTTGCTCTTTCTTTTTCAATACATCTCTTTTTTTGGGTATTACCCCTTTGCAGGTCCTATTGGTGCTCCTCACCTTAATCCTTTCTCAAGGCATCACCGGCATCGTCATCGTATGGTACCCAGTGTCTCCTCAATTCCTGCATCTGCACCAGGTCTGTATACTGATCTTGTTAATATCTTTCACCTTTCACTGCTATTCACAGTGTAGTTGAAGGAGCAGAGTTCTTCCCCTTGAATAATTAAGACCAGGGTTTTGTGTTCTTAAGTTTTCTTTTGATGCGACCATACAAACTAAACATTCACATTTATGTAGACTCCCGTTGCCTCGCAAAATTGGCTTCAAACTGAGCAGTACCTTAGCTAAATTAGCTAAATTCACGAGATGTGCTGTCAGATATAGATATTGTAAATTGTATCTCTTTCTTGTTTCAATAGAGTGTGTTCCTGTTTAATTATGTATTGTAAATGATGAAGATTCCCGTTTTATATTGTAAAAGCTAAGCTTGTTTGGAAAATTGAGTACGTCATCTTTGACCTAATTGTGTGCTTAAAAGTTAAAAAATGTGTCCATGAATCCTAGTCTTATGGCCTAGCACCATAACACAGTGACATTTTTTATACCTAGTTTTTTAGTCTTCCTATATTGTCTTGAAAAGTATGTTCCGCATTCACCTGATGCCTAATTTCTCATCTAATCCTTCTACTTCAACCGCAACACTTGAGGCATGGTGAGTGAACTAGTGGCAAACTTGTATCATTTTGTATTCCTGTTATTGTTAAGATTGTTTCTCCTCTTCCTTTTCCTGCACCCCTATTCTCATTCCGAAGAGGGTGGAAATTCGTGTTTCGATTCCTGATTAGATATCATGTTGTTTGTCTGACTTGTTATTGATCTAGATCCTCGTTCAGCTTCAGGTTGTGGTCAAACTTGTTTGGAGCCGCTTACTGTTACTCCCATGGGATCCCCGTGTGGCTGTGTTTTACCCATCAAAGTTCAACTTATTTTGAGTATAGCCGTGTATGGTCTCTTTCCAGAAGTTAATGAACTGGAGATTGAAGTTGCAGCAGGCACCTATCTTAAACATAGTCAAGTTCAAATAGTGGGTGCCGGTGCTGATGACCAAAATCAGGGAAATACAAAAGTGGATATCAACTTAGTTCCTCTTGGGGAGAAGTTCGATAACATGACGGCGACTCTAATAGTTGAGAAATTTCTAAGAAAGGAGGTTCCCTTGAACAGAACTCTTTTTGGTAGTTACTATGTGAAATCCATTTATTATCCAGGTACTATTTTTAATTTAATGAATTTAAATCAGCAGTGATTGAATGTGGTTGGAGCTTTAGAAAGTTTTCCTGTGCTTCTGTTTTCAGGTACTGAATCTGTATTGGACGCTGAGGGGTATTTAGGTGCTCCAAGCAATGGAGATCATCAACGACCCATTACTGCTAATATTCTTGACAAGAGTTCAAGAATGAATCCCAAAATTATGGTCATCATTGTTATCTCAGCGCTAGTTTTATTGTTTGCCTGTTCAGCTGCGATTTCAATCCTCATCACTTGCAGAAAGGATAGAAAACAGTCTGATGTCGGGGATGCTTTCATGCCATCTCTCAGCAAGAAAACCGGTAAGTATAGGCTTGTCTTTCCATGATACGCTACAATTGTTTATTCAGTGTTCTTGGAAAGTTAAAATGCTTTTGAATCTGTGTAAAGAATTTGGAGTTCAGTACCCATTGCCATAATATACTCTACATAAGTCCTAGAAAGCTGCGCTATAGCTACCTAATTTATACTTCCTTGTTTGCATCTTCTGTTGATGATGGCCTTTGCTTGTTTTTCCATGTTAGTCTCATGAATGGGCTATTATATAAACATGATTCAGTTTACTCTTCTTTTTGGCATGTGGATAAGCTGCTTGTGAAGTGCTCAAGAAAACATACAGTATATGATTAACATGCATTTCTGTTTCTGTCATTGAAGGATTTGGATCTACTTTATCAAGTCGTATGGCGAGTCCAACGTCCATGTCTCTTCTTTCCTCCATGCCTACTTGTACTCTCTCAGTCAAAACATTTTCCCTCGTGGAGCTTGAGAATGCTACTGAAAATTTTAGTTCCGGGAGAGTTCTGGGTGAAGGAGGATTTGGACGAGTTTACCGAGGAACATTGGAAGATGGGATGGAGGTTGCAGTCAAGTTGCTCATGAAGGACAATCAGCATGGAGACCCTGAATTTGTCTCAGAAATAGAGATGCTAAGCCGGTTGCATCACCGCAATCTTGTGAAACTAATTGGTTTTTGCATTGAAGGACAGAGGCGATGCTTGGTTTATGAACTTGTCCGCAATGGCAGCGTTGAGTCCCACTTGCATGGTACTCCTTCTGTTCTTTTCGCTTAATGGGCAAAGAATACCATTCTCTTGCTGCCATCAGAGAGAAAGCATCCACATTATGGCTATTCGGTTATACTTTCTGTATTGTACTACAACATGGATGCTTGGCCTCTTGATGTTTTATGTACCTTATTGCATCAGATTGTCTGCTTTCCAGGTGCTGATAGGGAAACAAAACCCCTGGACTGGGATGCAAGGATCAAGATTGCTCTAGGCGCTGCCAGGGGCTTGGCTTATCTTCATGAAGACTCTAATCCTCGAGTAATTCACCGCGATTTTAAGGCCAGCAATGTCCTTTTAGAGGACGATTTTACTCCGAGAGTATCAGATTTTGGGCTGGCTAGAGAAGCAACTGAAGGAAGTCATCACATTTCTACTAGGGTCATGGGAACTTTTGGGTAATTACATTTCTCTCCATTCTTGTGCTTCTTTTTCTTCGATCTTTGTTTTTCTTTTTTTGCTTGATAGCTGGATACAGTTGAGGCTTCTGCTCTGTGTTACTGCATACCCTATGGCCTATAGCCAAGAGCTGGAAGTTAAAAACTTCTTTCCTCCTAAACCTGATATAAATGGTAGTCTTGGGCGCATGGTCAAGTTTAGGCTAACTTTGACCTGAATAGGTATTGTGGTGGAATCAGCTCTAAGTTCAAGCATCTATGACCATGTGTGATACTACTTGAGTTGATATCATGCTGTCGAACCAATTATACCAGAACTTCAAGATAGACCCATTATAGTATTGGTTTCAGAACAATACGCTCAGTTTGAACATTTTGCCGCCTGTTACCTGGTATTTGTGCTGCATCTTGTTTGTTCTGAAACTCATTTCCCCCCCTTGATATAGAGATTATCCCCACGTGCTTGTTCTTCATTTGGAGCCACCTTCATCTTTGTGTGACTTCAATTATTTGTGGTTGAGAATTTTAAAAATGCTAAGCTTCGTGCTGCCAAATCTACAGGTATGTGGCTCCGGAATATGCAATGACAGGGCATTTGCTTGTGAAAAGTGATGTTTATAGCTACGGGGTGGTTCTGTTGGAGCTTCTGACCGGAAGAAAACCTGTGGATATGTCCCAACCTCCTGGACAAGAGAATCTAGTGACATGGGCACGACCACTTTTGACCACCAGAGAAGGCCTAGAACAATTGATTGATCCTTCATTGGTTGGAACCTGCGATATTGAGGATATGTCGAAGGTGGCAGACATTGCATCCATGTGTGTGCACACAGAGGTAACTCAAAGGCCGTTCATGGGTGAAGTAGTGCAGGCCCTGAAGCTAATTTATAACGATACAGATGAGACCTGTGCTGACATTGATACTCTAAAGGATTCCTCGGCTCATGATCTTGACTCAAGAAGCGATGTAGGCCCATATGATAGTAGCTGGTGGAATGCTGGCGGAGCCTCACTCTCACCTGGTTTAAGATATGATCAAGCATCACCTCCCTTCGTAACAATGGAGTACAGCTCCGACCCGCTTGAAGACATGATGGATAACAGACGGTTCACTGGTGAAAGGGTAGCCTTGCCGATAAGACATGGGAATAGGTCGGGTCCCTTGGTGACTATGAGAAGTAACCGCTCCTTTTACAGGTTAAGGGGCAGTGTAAGCGAGCATGGAGCTCCTCGCTCCAGGCAGCTGTCGAACCACGGGTTCTTCGTAGATTAGTGTGAGCATGTCCTAGCAAGATGTACAGATCTGACGACGAAGAGCTTCCAGCAAATGGGGTTGTCGTGGGGGTGTGTGGGCTTAGGAGATTCGGCATTGTTTGTACCCTATATTTTGAGAGACACCATTGTTTAAGCTCAAAGTGATACGGAATTCGCATATTTTGAGATTTGAAGTTTTAATGGTTGAATGCACGAGAGAGTGAACACCTACACCCTCAAAGCTGGTGTTTAGAGCTTGATTCATTTCGTTGTCGGGTAATGATGTGAGGCTTCACTAAATAACCCCTCTCCTCTGGAATACCTAGTTGCTCAAGTATCGTCCATTCATCTTGGTGTAGTCATTTGGAAATCTGTTTTTCAAGCTTTGATTTAGGGTGATTATAGCAAATCATTTAATCCATATTGACAAAGTTTGCAAGAGATGGTACAAAAAAACATCCTCTACAAATATTTCTTTTCAAATCGTCGACATAGTCATTGAGCTAGAATCTTAAGGTTCTGATCGAGATTTCATGCAATGGAAAGCTCCATGGGACTCTCATGTGCATCCTCCAATGTCGTCAACTAATCATTATCTTATATCATTTTTTTATATCAACTGAACGGAATATGAATAAGAGTTTCATCAACGTAATTTACATCACGAAAAGTGATAAAATTTATGATTTCATTTGTTTTTATCTATACTGAACTATCTATCATCAGAACTTTATGGTTTACCATCCGTAGGGATTTCTTGCTCTGCCACACCATTGGTGACTATATCCGTTGTAGACATTCATGAATACCATTTCACAGCTATTTATCCATCAAGATAGAGAATCCAAACCCCAGACCTCCAATTTTCACAACAATGGCAGCATCAGCATCATCACCCACATCCCTCTTCGCCTCACCTCCCCGCTTCCTCTCCCCTCACCCCAAACCCTCACCTCCAAAACCCGCCACAATTCTTTCCGCATTCTCCTCCTCCTCCTCTTCATCATCATCTCGCACGATCTCGTCGGAGCCAGTGAAGAGGAGGATATGGAAGGAGGGCGGCGAATTCCCGGGAATCACCGATCCCTCGATTCCCGCCACATCGAGGCCTCCGCCGCCTCCGCTTTCGAAGGTGAAGGAGGCGATGAGGAAGAAGAAGGAGAAGAGGAGGACTCGCTGGGGCTTGGGTGCCCACTGTGACGGAGCACTTATCTGATCTCATTGCCAAGAAACAGTGGGCTCAAGCCCTTCAGGTAACTTCTTCTCTAACCCTTTACTTCTTGTTCTTGTAAAACCTTAGAATGGATTGTTGTTATTTATGATTGTCAAATTTTTTCATTCCTTTTGTTGTGTGGTTTCAATTGAATGTAAGTAACAAATTGTACTAGTATCTTAAGGCTAACTCTGACCAAATTAGGGGGTTGAAACCATTTTGTTGATCGGTGACGTAGTTGATTTTTGGAGGATGTACGAATTTAACCCAAAAACCAATGGATCCGAATAGCACAATCTGATCAACAAGAACAAGAATTTTTTCCTGATCGCCGGAAGAAAACCCCATCAACAATCTACTAATCGAATCACACGATTACAATGATCGTCTTCATAATCTCTATGACTACTACTCCTTGAGATAAACATGATATAAGTCCATTTATAGACCCATAAATAAAGAGATAGGAACAAATCCCAAATCAAAACTTGAACGATCTCTTACCAACCCAATAACTAGTCCCAGTCAACAGACCTGCGTCTGGGCATGGCCCAAGCCCGCGCCCAAGCGTTTTGTTCTTTTTCCTAGTTCACTTGTTTCACGAACAAATCCCGTGCCCGGGAATGGGCAAGGCTTACGCCCGGGCGCTTTGAAAACTTTATTGCACCCATCTTTCTATCGTGCTCCTTCACAACAAAAGACCTAGCTCCTTCACGACAATTTCAACTGAGGATGAGTTCTAAATGACAATCGACACTTCTATCAAAGAGGTCTTGGTTACAAGTTTTATTTGGGATGAAAATAATTTGAGGTTTGGGCGGTGATGTGTATGATTACTTGTACTAGATTTGGCTGCGAATGAGAGCCTTTAGCATTTGATAAATCAGTCAGCCGAGAAGGGATTTTTTGTTCTTTAGCAGTTGTTCCCGCAATGTATTCGCTGTGAAGATAAAATGGGAAGAGGTAGTTCATTGATACTCAAGTCTGCAGCCACAAGTGCAACTCACACCTTGTCTTGTACTAGTTAGGATTGAGAACTGGCTGGTTCTTCGCAAATCTGTAGCTAGCTTCATGGTTTTTGATGAATTGGTGAAGAGGAGTTTCCGCTACTACACTAGTAATGATCTGTTTCCATGGACTTCTATTAGTCGTGTCAATGAAAATATGAAATAGTGGGTGCTTGCTTGCATATGAAAATATGCATAGAAATATGCTCATAGAAAATGTGAAAATATGAAAATATGCTCATAGAAAAATAGCAAGCAATCACACATGAAAATACCGAATACCATAGAAAAAATATGCTCATTTTCCTGATTGCTTGCTAGCACATAAATGCTCAGATTTGCAAATTTATGCTCCCTTGTTGCACCTTTACCCTCATACAGCTGTCATCTAGCTTGGTTCTTCTTGCAGGCTCAACGTACCTTTTCCTCTTTTGAGTGCATCTAGTGTATCTCCTGTCCTAATAGTAGAACATGGTTGCATTTGTTTAGGTGTTTGAGATGCTGAGAGAACAACCTTTTTATCAACCGAGAGAAGGAAGGGACTTACATGAAACTTCTTGTATTACTAGGGAAATCCAGGCAGCGCCACCGTCCAAAACATTTTTTTGACACTATGCTCAAAGAAGGATTAAAACCTACACCTGAACTTTACACGGCTTTGCTTGGCGCCTATTGTCGCAGCAACTTGATTGATGAAGCATTCTCGGTTCTGGAAAGCATGAAATCTCTTCCGAGTTGCCAACCAGATGTTTTCACATACAGTACTCTTATCAAGGCTTGTGCTGATGCTTCTATGTTCAATCTAGTTGAGTCATTGTACGAGGAGATGAATTCAAGTTCTATAACTCCGAACACAGTTACACAGAACATTGTGCTTATTGGATATGGAAAGGCTGGGCGATATGACCTGATGGAAAAAGTTTTATCTACGATGATTGAGAGCACGACAGCGAAGCCTGATGTCTGGACAATGAACTCCATACTGGGC